>NQII01001128.1:276073-313141 GCA_002778355.1 Clitarchus hookeri | reverse complement strand
CTTCCCGAACCATGTGTCGGCCCCTCCGCGAGCAACCTGATCGCTCGCTGCTCGTTACTTAACTGACACAATTCCCCTAAAACTGTTACTTTGTGCTCGGAGCGAACGACGCGGGTGGTTCTAGGAAACGCGCCCGCCAGCGGCAACGTCAGCCACGTTTCCCACGCACGAAGATGTGTGGGTCTCACTCCACCGGGAATAGAACCCGGTTCTCCGAGGCGGGAGGCTAATGGTCTGACCACTACATCCTCGAGTAGAAAACTCACTACTGACTAACTTTACATTTCCATACATTTGAGGCTAGCTATTAGAAAATCTAGCGAACCCCTTATTTAACAGACTATAAGGCGAATGGTTTGTGCATCATTTTCATATGTGTAACATAAAGTACTGCGTATTAATTATTTTTAACGTCTATAACCAGATAAACGCGCCTTCCTGTTTCAGCGCATTAGCGCGCTCGGCGACGAATGAGGCATTTCAACATTTATGAATTAAAAATAGTAACGACCAAAGATTTTAGTCTGGGTTGTGCCTTCAGACTTGAAATTTCATTCCCTGTAGCATTTATGTACTCATTTAACAATGAAAACTTATGCTTCAAGATACTAACCAGAAGCATTCACAGTAGGTGGAACGAGTGCGCTTGGAAAGAAAATCTTTTGCTAAAGTAATAAAATGAATGAAACTTCCGTGACCAAGGCATCTTGAGACCACACGAGTCTTCTGATTCGTAACTCCGAAAAAGACGTGGACTTCTGGGAAGTTTTCAGATGCAAGTTTTGGTTGGTTTAACACACAAACGTCCACAATATTAGCTCTCCGGCATACAAGGGACTATAACAATTAACGAAATGAAGTTACTGTCTTGCGTCTTTATTTATTTTACGAGGAGAGGCAGTCGGAGGTAATCCTACGTGTTTGATGACTGGGAAAGCACGCACATTCAAAAAACTGCGCTACATTTGCCTAGAACCTAGTTGAAAAACAAAGTGGTAAAATTCCCAAGCTGAGTGCAGTCGTCAGCAGGATCGAATCCGCACCTTCACGAATTCATGCCAGGTGTGCTGCCACAACACGAAACACTCTCCATCGTCAACAGTGGAAACGCGATGGAATGCACCGAGACTTCTTTTCCAGCTGAGCGACTTACTGTGGCATTCTTAAACATTTCGTCCGCGGTCCCGCAAACTCCTCGCGTGTAAGAAGGAACCGTCTCTTGAATATCTCGGACGCCGAACTTGAATTCATGAACGATGTTTGCGAGTCCCTCTTTCGCGCGACGTTTGAGAGTCCGGTGATTTTCTGAGCCCTGTGTGCGAGGCTAAAACATGCAACGCACATTCCCAGCTACCAGCAGTTAGGAACAAGGTTTTAACTAAANGAGCCCTGTGTGCGAGGCTAAAACATGCAACGCACATTCCCAGCTACCAGCAGTTAGGAACAAGGTTTTAACTAAACTGGATTCGCAGAAGAGCACATGCGTTGTTAAAAATATTTGTAAATTAACGTGTATGCTACTACATTCGGCACTAACGAAAAAAGAAACATAAATGTGCTTATGAAATATGAAACAGTTCACAATNTGTGTATGCTACTACATTCGGCACTAACGAAAAAAGAAACATAAATGTGCTTATGAAATATGAAACAGTTCACAATTTGTTCTACATATTCTGCTGAGGCATTATTCTCTCTGCTGTGTCATAAAATGATAAAACTGATACTTTAAAATTTTACAAACGAACACGAAAATCTACAACAAATGGTAACAATTGAAAATATTAATAGTAATAGCAATCATAGAAAATAAAATTTAGTGGAAATTCTGCTGCTCTAGCCAGCTGTCCTTGGTAGTCGTGTGGTTATGACAGCAACGTTGTTGTAGGAGGCATATGATCTTTTGATGCATTTTCAAATTCCGATCCAAAAATAATTATTTTGTTTTTTAATATTATACTTCTCGCAACTCTAAAACTACGGAGCATATATTATTCTCCTCCAAAGCACTTAATTAGAAGCACAAACAACGAAAAGCAATTAGAGATTTTACTGAGAGTTCCATGAAATCCGTGGAGAGTTCTTTCTGGGAACAAGTTACTCACAAACTTAGGAAAATATAATACCAGTTCTATTCCTAATTTCGCCAAGATTTTTTAACACATTTACTTGTTAGTCATTAAAAATAGGACTTGTGCTGCATTAAACCACGATAAGACGAGCGAGTAACAGATAAATACACCGAAGAGCCAAAAAAAACTGGTATAGGCGTGCGTATGCAAATAACAGAGGTATGGAACCAATCATAGTAACGCGATGNAGGTGTACCAGTTTTTTTTTTTTTTGGCTCTTCAGTGTATAATCGTACATAATCCATAGGTTTTTAAGATAAGTTAATTTTAATTTCCTGTATTATTTTCTACCTACCTCTATTTGTGTAAGCCAAGAACAGTATGGGCTCCACTTTAAAATAATTGTATCTGCCAGTGCATTGCATCTCAATTATCGAAACAATGTAAGACGTGCGCCATTTTTACAACTACAATGAGAGGTTAACAGGATGCGAGTGGTTTAGGGCAGGTCCAGGGCTCTCGTAACTTCGAGACAGCTCGCAACGGTAACCAACAAGCTAACATTTAGCTAATAGTTTAAGAATCTCGTTTTCCTGGCAAGACAAGATGCGGACCGAATGTGGATCGCATCTCCGTCGCAAAAGTGACTATGAATACCAGTTCTAGAGGCCGAAGTAAGTAAGATACCTCTTGATCGTGACGTCCTGGGTAAGCCAAATGTGTTTGGATCGTATTTAGATGTATAGTTAAATTAATATCGTAGGTAATCAGTCCCCGAGTTAGCTCCGCAGTATACCACAGGGGGAGTAAAGAAATTATATTTTTGATGTCGATGTCGTTAAAAAGGTACTTTTAAACTTAAATCATGTTTATTTACACCTCTGTGTTACGGTTACCTACATGCATAGTGTTATGCCCTAATTCATGACCGATTAGAAAAAAGAAAAGGATACAGACCAGTACTATGGATAAATCAATCTAGAAGAGAATTTCATACCAAAAGCTGATTAATGTCTTTGTTAATTAACTTTATACTGTATACATATTACTACAACAAGTGCAGCTATGTGGCCAACGGAATAACGACCCTTTGTACTGGCCTACTGTTCAGAGTCTCTGCCTCACATGTCCGGTCCACCCCTCGCATCCCTCCACGTGCGTGCTGTCGTAATTATTTATGATTGGCTCCCGCTGTGCTCTGGAGGTAAGGTCTGCATCTAGTTGTTTAAAGTTTCAAAGGAATCTCCTAATATCTTCTGGACAAACATCATTTTCTGATGCTCTATGCAATTTGCTGTTGATATTTACGCATCCCATTCTGCTCCGATGTTACAATTCGTAGGCCTGCGGCGCCCTTCACAAATATCGCTGCGAAAGTACGTGCACAACGGGGTCGTGTGTTACGTTAGGGCCATCTGTCAATTCGCGGAAACGTTTACACGCAGGCTTGACTTCAAAAGCCTACGCGTGTACTTTCAGCATTCTTTTGGTTACTAGCTGCACTTCTTCGTGAGAAGGCATTTCCTTATGTAACTGCACCAATCATAATTAAGTTTTGCTCCGATACTTACCAACTGTGATTCGCGGGCAAACTGCTAAGACGCGTGATAATTAAAATCATCCAATCACTCAAGTGAAACTGAGCTGAAGTGTTTTGGAGAACAATCATTCGTGTAATATTTTCGCGGAAAAACCGGTGTCCCTACCAATACAGGATTTTTTTTTCGTGCGAGATTAAACGTAAGCTTAGTTCTAAGAAGGCGCGTGCACTCGCGGGCCACCCGCGATTTAAAGGGTAACCATGGATGAGGTGAGATGACATGGGTTTGGAGACGCAGCGGAACGAAGGAAGGGGGAGGATGTTGGAGTACCCTGAGGAAATCCCACAACACTGTATTGCCCACCACACTTTCCACGTGAGAATCCCCGTCTTGAAGAATTTCCCTCCTGACGGGGTTTGGGGTCAAGCTGTGGACCCCAGAGATTAAAGGCTGACGAACCAGCCACTGAGCAAACTACGATCGTTATAAGTTTAATGAATACATTGGTGGCAACTGAAATAAGTGTCTTTTTTATACAGAATGTTCGCAAACTCATTGCCCAAACTCCAAACACACAGTTTCTTCGGGCCAATAGTAACACAAAAGCCATATACACTTGTATCCGTAAACGTATTTCATATCAAATAATTGTGTTCAAAGTTGCAGCGTACAACACCTGCAGAACGCTAAGTTATTACATACGGAGAGTCACGCGCCTACTTCCTATGCAACGTGTAATACACGCATGATCGCACCTCCTTGTTCTCCAGGCGTTGTACGCCCGCAACTTTGATCACAATTATTTGATAATAAAAATTCGTTTCCGGATATAAGCGTAAAGGGTATTTGTGTTACTACTGGACCAAATAAACTGTGTCTGGAGTATGGGCACTGAGTTTCCGAACATTCCGTATACGGTACAGAAAGAACTGTTGTAATATTGGATCTATTTTGGTTTGACACGATGTTACTGCGTCACTTAAACCGGCGCATGAACACAAGCAAATTAGGACAGCCCCTATATTAATTTTACAAGAGGCGTAAGGATACATGATAGACCAAAGAAGAAACTAAGCTGGACTTTTAAAAAGTGCTCAATTAACCTGAATACCCGAGGCATCACCAATCGTTGCTTTATTTCTCTCAGCCACTGCTCAGCTGGCGCATGGCTGAATGTGCAGGGAATATACAAAATACAGACACTGCGTTGTCGCGAGGGATCGGTAGCCGTCAAGGAAAAACACACCAGAGGATTTTTCGCATGCGCATTTCTTCCTCTTCTCCATATCCGCTTTCTTTTAGCAAGCCGAGGTCGAACGTTTGGTCTCGGGGGAAATTTTGCGACGTCAAAGACAAGAAAATGTGGTGGAACTTTCAAGCGCAGGTTCTGTCTAATAGGCTATCATGGTACACCAGGGAATATCTCGGCAAAATTTTTATGAAATAATAATGCAGCTTAAAATATTTTTCTAAGGCCTCAACTTTCATCAAAGTCAATGAAGCCCAGCCAAATGTTATGATATGACAAGCCATAAGGTTGAGATTTTTTTTTTTACTGGTTTACGGGGTACGCGTCATTTTAAGCCAAATGACTCCAAGGTCAAATGACTTTTACGACAAGTGACTTATGCCAAACGAATGATAGGCCAAGTAACTTTAAGGAAGATGACTTTCGAGCCAAGTGACTTTTATGCCAAATTACTTTTAGAACAAAAATTATTTTTGATGAAATGGCATGTATAAAGAAATTTTTGGTCGAATGACCTTTACGCCAATTAAAGCGCTTCGTATTAACGCATCCGTTTTTGTACCAGAAAGCTAATCAGAGAGTTAATCAGAGCGTGGCTTATAAAACGAAATAACACAATATATTTCCCCTAAGAACAGGTTTTTACGGAACCGAAGGCTGGCACACCCTCAATCCTCCCGCATAGCATCTTTGCTCTGATGAGTAAGACAGTGCACGGCACTTTCCCCTATTCTCTCTTCGAGCAATTCGCGTTTCTTGGTTCCTGTACTCGGTATAATGCCAGTTTTCTCGGTAAAAACCTGTCCTCGTCGCCAATCAGACACATTCCGACTTCATTACTTAGAAACCTTTACCCGAATACCTCTTCATGTGTCATCAGGAATTTGCTCTTCTTGCCACTTATCATAATCCTCCAATCTTCTGACAATTTTCGTCGCAAACTCGTTCCATATCTTATGAAGAGCTGTATCCATAATTACATTCTCTAGTCTTAGGTGAATACCCTTAACTTCAGTGATTTCCTTACGGCCATTGTCTAATGTATTCTGTCTTGAGACATTCTGAAATCACATGTTGGACTGTGTCGTCCATTCCACACACATCACACAGTGGAGATTGCACGAGCTGCAGACTGTGAAGCTTCACCTTAAAGTTCCCATGGCCTGTGTAAAGCTGCATACTGTAATGGTTGAGGGTAATCCCTTTACTGTCCATTCTTGCCTTAATGTTCAGCAGCAGCTCGTGAGTCATTCTTCCATGATCAGAAGAATCCCATCTATCTTGCCATTCCTGGAGAACATGGGCACAGGGCCCAAGTCCAGCACTCTTCTTCTATGCTTTCTCTTAGACGTCCGTGAGGAACCTCCAGGAGGATTATGGCCATGCACAGACTCCCTGGGACGAGACCGGTGGACCAATTACCTCACAGCCCGTTCCTCCACCCGGCGACGTAGAGGCGGGGAGCACAGTGCCGCACTACCTTATTTGTGCAGGCTAATGCTCGAAGTCCAAAGGTAATTTCGTTCAACCCTTCTCTCACCACCAATACTCAGGATTATTCTCTCTCAAGGCACCGCTTCTCAAGATGGGTTCAGCTCGGTGCGGCACCGTTCCGGGCAGTACCACGAGAAAACCCTAAGAAAAGCACGAACATCCACGCCTCAGGAATGGAACCAAGATCTCCTCGCGCCTAAAACTGGCGCTTCAAACAACGAACTCCACCACGAAGGCCGGATTCGTCGTTTGGCGAAAATAATTTCCCAATGGCAACACACGGGCCGTAGTGGTCGTGTGGCTCGCTAGTCCGTCACTATAGGCTGCTCACGGTAAAGTGAGCACTTTTGAGGCCCTAGTGTCTTTTTTTTTTCAGCCATTTTTAAACCTCAGCCACCTTATTAAATAAATATTGCCATTTAAGTAATAAACACAATGTGTGTATTCAACCGCACTTGGAAGTTAACGTATAAGTCTACAATAAAATAGATTTATTGACTATTATTACAAATTAGAGCGCTTTCAAAAGTGCTCACTTCACCGTGAATAGCCCATAGGCAAATGTAACTGTTTTTTTTTAATGTGCCGTCCGTACGTAATACTAGTGTTGGATTGAGAAACCCAATATTATCAGCACCTATAGACATGCGCAAGACGTCCAATAATTACTGTACAAAATTTAAGCCCCTCGTGTCATGGCCTGGCCTTCACATTCACATGAGCTACGCTTCACAAATCTCCCACTATCAAATATGCGGGGCCTACGATCTACAGCTTAGTCAAATGAAAAAAGTATGTTACATAAGCCTATATGCTGTTTACAGAAAATAAATCAGTTTTGAAATCAACCTCTGAAAAAAAAATACTGGCCGTTAAATGCACAGATGCTACCATACTGGCAGCGAGCCAAGAAAATTAGTTCAAAGTCTTGGCGTTATTTTGTGAGTGTAATGTATACACTTAAGGCAAATCAAGTCGGCGTTTTTCTCATTCATACACATTAGAGTACGAATTGGTATATTATAGTTGCACGTGTACATTCCTGCCAATTTCAGGATTTCATTTGACTAACGCATGAATAAAGTCGTTAGGCTCGCGGCTATGTAAATTTTACATATTGCGGAAGGTTACCAAATGAAGAGAAAGTGTATATTAAGAAGGGTTTTCAAAAGTGCTCAATTTACCATGAACAATTTGTACTAATATCTCCAACAAAAATTTCCAATTAAAAAAAATTACAATTTCGTAGTTGTTTAAAGCGTCTCTGGGGAAAAAATAGCCCTGAGAGCAGCAAGTCAGGGTCGAACCAGCGACCTACCGCACGACACAACACGTTCCGTTGGCACAGGAGAAACAAACGCACGGCAGTCGTGCTGATGACGCGTGGGTCCTTATAGCAAGCGTTGATTGATGACCACTGCATGACTGGCATCTTAAAGCTGGCCGTCCGTCGTTAGCAGCGGGCGAGCGAAGCAGCAGGGGAGAGGGGTGGCTTCATTTCCCCCTCCCTCTACACTCTGAAGAAGAGGAAGACCCTGTCGACTGCCCCGAACGGGAAGAGGTTTGTGATGGAGAAGGTCGTGGAAAGGGGGTGCGCGGGAGTGAGGTCAGTGTCTGTTCAGTAGGGGGTGGGTCACGACCCTTGCTCCGGGTCAAGCCGGGCCTCTGATGCCGCCCCCTCTAACCATTCCACACAAACCCCACTGCTCGTGCCCCCAGATGGAGTCACGGATTTATGTGAGTGCCATTAGCATCCTTGCCTGTTTAAGTTACCCCTCGGGTGTTAAAAAAAAAAAACCTGTTCATTCGCAGCTGTATGGAATATCTGGTAATTATTATTCACCAGCTTACACTTTTACATGGTTCAAGGTTAAACATTTTTTAATTAACCTAACCTTTGAATGAAGAGATTTCGGTGGTTCTTAAATCGATATCTTGAGAGCCGATGAGTGTAAAACGAGGTATGGAGCAGTGTTGGAATGAAGTTTTAGGAGGGGGAGATCTCCGAGAAAACCCGCCAACCCCAGTGGCATAGTTCAACACGATTCCTACATGCGAAAATAGGGGAACGACCCACGCTGGGAATCGAACTTGGTTCGCAACGTGGAAGGAGAGTAGTCTAACCACTACACCACCGCGGCCCCGTACCAAACTTTGAAAACAGGATTTCAACATGAACACCAAATGGAGTACCAAGTAACAATATTGTTGGCACTGATTTAGGAAAAAGAGTAGGGAATAGGTCTTAACGTTTCAATAAAAGTGTCGTGTTGAAAATGGTGGCCAGTGGAATTTGTTTCGTTCTGTTTCATTCTAATACAGACGAAATAGTTCGAATGTCCGAGTGTTTCACATCTGCACTTGATAGAGGCACTGATACTAGTCCCTGGCTCAATGCAACGGGAATTTTTACACTATGCAGAATTATACACAACGGATGGATAGAAAGCGTACGCGCGGCTTTAGAAAGTGAACCAACTATAAAGAAAACACAGAGAGAATTCTTCTTATAAAAAATGCCAACTATACAGGATGAGTATAAAATAATACCCCAACTTTGAAGCTCTATAATATCAAAACCAAACAACCTACAACCTTGATTGACCAATCAAATGAACCGTGGAACCGTGAAGTTTGTTCACCATACACTCATAAATGTTCAATGTGACCACCACGAGTGACCCGAACGACATCTACGCGATAATCAATCTCGTAAAAGTAAAAGTAAAGTTTAACCTAAAATAACGTACTTTCGCAAGGTTCGGCAACAAAGATTGTATGCGTGCTCCGTGCGTATTTTGACGTGAAGTGGAATAGGTAGGATCGTGAGGAAGGTGGACACTGTCTCGGAGTACCCGCACGCACGTGAAGTCGTCGTATTCACACGAACACGCACAGGTGGACACGTCTCTTGAGCGTTGGCGAGAGGGAAACGCCTATCTTGTGAAGGAACCTAATAAAAGGGCGGCACAGAGCTACGACTTGGCCTGAAGTCGGCAGCAGGTACTTGGTCACGAGCCGAGGGCGGCGCGGACGCAAGGCACGAGACACCAGGACTCCGGCGAGCCTCTACCATCGCAGCATCACGGAAACATTCCTACGTAGAGTTGTTATTTCTATGTAAGCATTTGGTCACCGACTGTGAAGAATACTACAGAAGGGTCAAAGCCTTAAAAAAAATTATTCGCCTCTTTGGAGCTGTTCCTAGCCGTAAATACGGAAGCTGTGTATCGCATCCGTGAGATCGTGACGTACCTCAAATATGCTAGTTTTCGAAAAGAAAATATGTCCCAAACAAGGGCGAAATAGTATTTTCAATGTAAGACGCAGGTTATAAATATTTCTTTTGAACCCACCGACAAAGTCAAAAACGACTTTATCTGACTGCTGTGTCTAAAAACATACTACTCGGGCACGACCGAAACTACGATAAGAGTCTGTATTGCACTTTGCTTTAGACTTTCCACCAATACAATGAAAGGATCAGCGCTTAGGTCCCTCGTTCCAGCCCCTTTAAAAATTTAATATTTTTAAATGCAAGAGCAAATGGTCGGCCAATCAGTCCACGTCACCCCGTCGCAATGTTGCTTTCTTAGCACTCACAACACCTGCTTACTGATATCGAAACAAGATGCTTTATTTCTACCATGTTCCCTGCCTTTTGCACGCATCGTTACGGTGTATTCATATATAAAATCGCTATGCACGTTTCTGGTTGGAATAAATGAATCGTACCGAAAGGAAAACTGTAACTGTAGCTCATTAACTTACGTAAATGTTGGCCGTCGTATTTTCAGTTATCGTGAGTTTTATTACGAATATCTAAGCGGTAATTAAATACGTAATTGTTCTTCTATACGATGAACACTAATCAATATACAACTATGGATCAAAGTGAAGAAAAATAAAAATTTAAAGGTGACAAAATATGCGATGCCTTGAAATTAAAAGTATCGAAACTTGCAACCCCACATCTCTCAATGTATTTGAGTTACTAGTGCCTTTATACATATTTAGGCTTATCATCTAAATCAGAATCAGTGGTATCAGTTACTCGCAGATCGGTTAATCATTAGAATTAACTAAGTACCACTGTCTCAGTGTAGTATTTATAGCCATTTCTTGAAGACGTAAGACACTTTACTTTTTACACTCGGGTATGAAATGGAGGCTTAGATGTTTTGCGAGCAATTTATTACATTAAAAGCACGCATATAATAATAAATAACTTTAATTCAAAATCTGTTTGTAAAACTGATGGGTGTTTGGGATTTAAAGTTTTACGCAAATCGTGCAGAAAAACCATGCGTGCACAGGTTGATCACTGTAGTTATTAATCAATACTAACAGTTCGTATTCTCGTTTATGCATTATAATATGTTAACACGGACAGCGCCAAGTACACTTATGTCATGGTTTGGAAATAAATTCATATTCTGCAAGCTGAAAATTGAGGACTGGCATGTTGTTATTTTGTGTACTTGTCTTCGTTGTTTTTCTGCCATTGTCTGTACACTTTTCATGTAAATAAATATACATTATAATTCAAAATATGCAAGCTCAAATGGCTTTGCAAAGCTGAAAATATAATGCTAAGTTACACACCGAACAAGTTTTTATGCTTCCTAACATAATTAAAACAATTTGAATTCACAATTTTATCACCGTTCTCAAATATTTTCCGTTTTGAAAACGAAGTTGGTCCTAAATATGGCCTGAAGAGAAATCCAGTGAAATTCTGTCAACCGTGATGTTCAGTAAGCTGCCACAAACTTCCGGAGGTGCTATTTTCTCTGCTTTTCACTGATTTTCTCCATTTTCACTAGTTCAGGTTTAGAGTGTGGGTCGCTGTAATTTGAATATCTCTGGATCTACCTTTCTACGCCGTAATCATCCTCCTGATAAAAAAACTCGACCAGAGACGACCTACATTTTAGCACTTTCTAATGCTGTTACAACACGAAACTTCGACTGGAAGACAAAGATAAACAAATAAATTACGTAAAGGTTATTTGTATACTATCCCAAAAACACACTCTAAGACTATACAAAAATTGTATTGCAATCTTGTCAGTTCGTTGTTCGATTACTTTCAAAAGTATGATACAAAATTAAACTATTACCGAACTTTTTAGTTTCCTTCGTTTTACCGGATAATCCCCAACTCTTCCTTTCACATTACCTCCTTAAAGCACCCATTAATATTTCGTTTCAGGTGTTGCAAATGGAAAGGATTTCAGTAGATTAGCGACGCAAGAAACAACCAATTATAAAATAGTTGGTGTAATAACAGCAAAAATAGCATTGTCCAAGGAAAGGCAGTGCCCGCATTGATACTACGGTCTCGACCTGTACAGACGCGACCATGATTTCACCTCTTCTGCAACATGTTTTTTACACAGATGATCTGAGGTATATAAAGACAGTGAGTGATTGTTTTCCAAAAATAAATTATTTAAAGACATATTTTCTTTGTGTTGTGCTTTGACGTCAAACTTTGCATGCTAAACTAGGGTGGGAAAGAGCTCATTTTACGGATTCACTAGTAGAATAACTAAGATTAAGTTATAATAAAATAAGAAACTTATAAAAAGTAAAAATGAGTCATATACTTATATCAAAATTTTACAACCGTCAAACATCACTACTGCGAAATTATTCGGGGGAACCTTTGTTATATATTTATTATAATTACGTCGAATGTCTAACAACTGAGCTACACTCCAGAACAGTTTGAGTTAATTAAGTTGCGCCTTATTTTAAAGCCAGAGGCTGAGTGTAAAGGCTGTTACGTTAGTCGGCACGTAGATTCCTGGTTCTCTTCTCGAGCATCTTGTAAGGTTGGCATCACGGCGAGAAGACACGGGACCCTATACTGCCGGTGCATTGTGCAATCCGTATATTGGTTGTCTGCCGGCGAAGGGGACTCTTGCAGTTTTAAATATAACAATTAATGCTGCCTGCTGGCCTGATTACGCTACTGTGTGTGAGGGCGCATTCAAGCGGGCTGCAGAACTAGGCCCACCCACGCCGCCGTCACGAGTGAAGATGTTCTTTATTCCACAAGTAAGTTAATTCTTACTAACTGGGTGTTCCCAAAGCTAGTGCGAGAAAACAAGAAAGAATTGCGGCGAATTCATGTGCAATTTATATAATGATATGTACAATTTTAGTTTACAGAGCAGCGGAAGATAATGCTCAAAAGAAAAGAATGATTCTATCATAATCGTCTGCTGTTTATTTTAGTTGCTACAACGAACACAAATATTTTGATACTTCTAAAGAGGGATGTGTAAAAGAGTTCGTAATTTTATATTTATACTTTTTAACTTGTCTAAATTACGTGTAACAAGTTCTTTCGGAGATACTTGCAATGGTAGTAAGTAACTTATGGTAAATGTAACATAAAAAAAGCACACATACGTCAAAAGGAAGTTTAGTTGTATTGAGCAGATAGATAATGCTGCAAACGGAATTTAGTCAGTAACAACAAGCTAAACGAGATAAAAAAAAAATAAACAACAACGTAGCGAGTAATAGAAGGGGCGAATAAAGAGTACACACTATAGAGATACGTGCAAAAATAGCTTTGCATGACAGAAATACGTCAGCGCAGATGAACGAAAGCTCACACACGCACACATATACACTTATAATTTACAAACAAACTAAACAAAGTGAAGACTACCCCGACGAACAACGTACGTTTCCGTATTAGACAAAGTGAAAATTTTCCACGGTGAGGTAATTAAATCACTTTTTTTTTTCTAAACACGCGAGAGTAATAACAAATTGATGTTTGTAAACAATTCTGTCACTAATAGACACATGAAAACTGGGCACTCGATGCACGACAGCGTCAACTTATCATGCGAAGGAAACATACACAATGGACGAGGAAGAAGCCTTGCGAGAAGTTACGTTTACCGAGAGACGATTAAAGCAGCATATTCTAGGCATGGAAGGAGAAGGCACCAGCAGTGGATTTACCTGGGCGAATCGATCGCACGTATCCTGCAAACCACGACAAACACCCAAAATAATTGTAAAAATTCGCGACGGTGGTTTAAGCGCTCGTTAACCACGCCCCAGTGTCAAAGCGACGCAGAGCTCGCACCTCGCATTCGCCGAGTTGCGGAGTTTGTAAGGCACGCATCGCTGCGTTTCCCCCCCTCCCTTTCCGCTCGTGGACTACCTTGCAACGCGGGGGCCACTCGACTAGAAACACGGCCGCCACAGGAAACTGTTCAAACGGCTCAACAGCCGTGCTCGCGTGGCTTCAAAGTAGCCGGGGATTAGCTGCCGCCCCTGATCCCCCCGCACTCGTGCGCGCGATCCACTCCACCACTTCAAAGTCAGAGGTTGTTCCCGCCCGCCGGCAGCTTTGAACACGCGTCTGCCGCTGGTTCACCTACGCGCCATTTTCTTTTTTTACACACATTCAGCGGACCTGCAGTTTTGGATTTCAACCACGCACACGGCTCTGCTTCGGTAGCAAACGAGCAGAAGCGATCGATGCGCACGCGTTAACTGGCGAATCGGTCGTGCCACAGCCAGAACGGCGGAGATAGAAAAAATAAATATTCCTGTGCGCAACGTGAAAGTGTACTGCGCGTTTAAAATGTTAGTGATGAAGACCGTTCGCGTCAGACATAAACGTAGACGTTGAGACGACGCCTCCACGGCTACCAACTTCGAAACGCGCCATAGGTCCCACAAATGTAGTCTGTTCGCGGTTAATTGAGTACTTTCGAAAGCCCCACTGAAAATTTGTTTTTCTTATATTTCTTTATTCTTCCGCCACACAGAAATATACATCACTAAGCGCCTAATTACTTTATTCATGCATCAGTCAAGTGATAATGTTCAACCGTTAGGAACCTAAATGTATTACTAATTCACCAATTTCTTACTCCTGTGTGCATAAAGACAGTAGCATAAAATCTATAAAGTTAAACATTACACACGCAATACGCCAGGACGTTTAACTGCATCACTTAAATCGCTGCCAACTTAACTGGGAGCCTGAATGCCAGCGTGAGCGGTACGATATACGCTCATCGTCAAAGAAATAATTGCACCCACAAGGAAGTGTCGGTTTGCGGTGCTATTCGGAAGGAAGGCAGAAGTCACCAAGAACGAGAAATGATTAGAAATTGAGACTGAAATGAGTAATATTATTGCGCTACACAAACGTCTCTCAGTATGGCGTCGGGTCGCCATGTTAGCGAACACATTCTGCCAGACGTCGCGGTTTGGAATCGTAAAGGTCCCTAATGGTGTCCTGCGATAATCCATCCAACGTAGCTCGAACATTCGCTCGCGGTTGCTGCAGATTTTGCGGTAGGGGTGGAATCTCGATAGAGCGGCCAATGGCATCCCAGGCATTTTCAATTTGGGAAAGGTTCGACAACCCATGGATTCGAGATACACTCTTGAGACGACAGCGGTAGGAGGACCAGCATTGTGGAATACAGCACTGACACGGGCGTTCACGAACAGTAGAACCACTGGTTCCAGGACCTCGAGAACGTAATGATAGTTGTGCTGCCAAAGTGGTTGGGCATCGTACGTGGGCGAAATTAAGCCACGGGTGCTACCCACGCACGTTAAACCTTTTACTCACCGTATCATTAAGACTCCTGAATCTTAAACTCACGCGTCCGTTCTCGGCGGTGGTTGCGGCATTTGTTAAAGGAAAAAAGCCTTCTGCGTCTCACATGTCGTTACTTGCACTCTGATTGGGTGACCACGCCATACTACCCATCCAATCACGAATGGCGAGACCTCCACCATGATATCAGGCCGTCTAACAACAGATCGTTAGTCTGGGCGCTGCCCACGTTGCTTCCATACACTGATGCGTTGGTCGTTGCCACCGAGACAAAAGCGGGACTCATCACTGAGGAGATTACCCGCTGCCATTCTGCACGGCTCCACAACAACACGAGTCCGAATGGAATGCATGCACACCAGTGCGCTCTTATCCTATGTAGTCCAGAGGGTACAGCGAAAAGGCCCTCGCCTTGCTGACGTCACTTGAGCAGCCGAGCGTCAAACTCGAATCATCTGTATGCCTCATATTGCCAAAACAACCCATCAAGTTTCATTCCCGTAGTTTGCCTTATTGTGGGTGCAACTATGCACTACAGGGCATGCAGTTACTTTCCAATTCTATTTTCAAAGGTTCATTTCAATAATTCTTACTTTACCGTGAACAGTCTTTATCTAACAGAGGTCTCTGGGAAACAACATTCCTATCAATAGAAGCAGTAAAAAAATAAAACATATTTTTTGAGAGCACGTCCTTGTAACGAAGTGATTATAAATTAAAAGGCCACGGTGCCGGCAGCCTACGATACGCTACAAGATAAGCTGAGCAGCTGACTGAAGTAGCAACCGGTCCAAGTGGGTGGCTGTCCTAATGTCCCTGACAAAATATGTACATAAATTACCTTCCCTCACCTCCCCTTTCCTACATCAACAAAATCATTACGATTAATAGAACCAAGTCTGTTCATTATTCATCCGCTAAAGACCCTCAGATCAGTTGTTAGTCTAACCTTCCACAGCCATTTTTCTTCTGCTTGGCTCCAGGTTCCGGCAGGCCAGGGATTTTTTCCGGGCCAACATTCTCACGTGGGCGATTTTCCTCTATTTTCTGTTAGGCTAGCATTTATTTTTATACACCTTTGTTAATCTTTAATATTCCGAAGAATTCTTCAGTTACTGAACAGCCGGCTGAGAGAAGAGGATAAAGATGTGTGTAGCTTGAATACCGGGAGTTACGTAACAATAGGAAGATTCCATCCAGCAACGATTCCACTAGTATCAAATTGAATTTTAATTTAGACAGAACGAAACTATAAATTATGCGCGTGGGGGCGTCAGTTGGGAGACTCACAGTGCGACTGAATAACACATGACACGCACAAAGTGGAACTGAAGAAATTGGGGATCGAAGAAAGGAGAAATTTAATAGTTCCCTGAACACATGCCACAAAGTTCACATTCAAATTACAGAAGGTGGAGGCATTATCAAAAGATCAAGCATTAATAATCTCCCTTTTCTGAGAATATATCCTGTTTGTGTTTGTCAAATGATGGTCGCGGCACATGTTTGTGATGGCCGGGCACTCCGAGCCGATTCGTTGCATTTTCCTTGATTTCTTTAAAGACGCATGGAGCGCCAATGATGAATGATCATCTCCTGCAGTAAGTAAGAGAGGGATGGACAGTTGCTCGTAGGATTCAGCTGTTGTTCTCAAATATCGGTATTTTCATTAAAACATATACCTTTGGGAAGATATATGCAGTAGGCAATCTCCCGCAATACCCAATTTGACACCCACCCACGTGCGACTCCTAGATTGGCTCTCAGTGCTTTAGCACAGTGATGACGAAGGAAATTTTCCTAATCACTATCGGGTTTACGGATAATTTTCCTGTAAACAATATACGAAACACAACTCAGTTTATGTAGTTACGAATTCAAATATCTTAATCATCCCTTCGCAACTAGGTGAATAGGGTTCGGATCCCGACGGGCTCGTTCCCGCATGTGGGAATCGTTCCAGACGATGCCGCTAGACTGAGGGTTTTCTCCGGGATCTCTCGTTTCCCCCGCCCTTGAATTCTGGCGCTGCTCCATACTCACCTCATTTATCGCTCATCGGCTATTAAGACCTTGATGTTAAGAGCCACCCGAATTTCTCCCCTCCACTCCACTTAATCAGCATCGAGTTTTCGAAAAATTTCCTTGCAAGCAATAGACGAAACATAACTCAGATCACTTTATTTATAATGGTACTACGTAGTACAGTCAATAACATAGTAAACGTCGTCGTACTTGGCTGCCCACAGTCAGGCCGCCGATCGGTCCAGGAACTTATTGACTGCAGCAATATACAGCACGAGTATAAAAGAATACCCCAAATTTTAAGGTCTATAATATCAAAACCAAACAACCTATAACCTTGATTGACCAATCAAATGAACCGTAGGACAGTGAAGTTGGTTTACTATACATTCATAAATGTTCAATGTGGCCACCACGAGCGGCCCGAACGACATCTACGCGATAATCAAACTCGTTCCACACTCTTGTCAGCATGTACTACGGTGGAATACACACCCTGTGTTTATTACTTGCATGGCAGTATGTATTTAAAAAGGTAGGTTAAAGGATTAAATATGGCTGAAAGGAAAACGTAACTAGGGCCTCAAAAGTGCTCACTTTACCGTGAACAGCCTATATATACCGCCAGCTTAAAAGCGGCCTCTTTGGAACACCAGCGCACCTTGAGGGAGAAGTTTTCCTTAAGCCAAACTCTCCCGTAAGAATTCTCGTTTCCTTCCCAACCCGATAAGAATAAACCTTACCCTACAGAAGGACGAAAATTCTCAGTATTTCTGACACTAGTATCCTTTCTAAATGAGGCACTATCATAGCTATGCTTTTGGTGACATTGTACGGGCAGACAAGAACAACTCCAAGTCCCCCTTCACTATTGGCGGGCCTTAGTCACTCTTTTGTACGACTCTCTTGTAAAGAGGACAAATGGCTTTCCGTGGTCACACGTCTGACCACACGACGGCGCACAAACATACCCACGGTATTGTGAATATTCCTCTTATCAAGCCAGGAAGCTAGCATACAAATGCGCTGAATTCTCGTTATCTCCATCAAATTCTTATATTTAATGGTTTTTATGGGCTAGGGTCACGCGTTTTGTATATATTACGAGAGGATAGTTTTAATGAAAGCAATTACACACAAAATATTTAATGACGGGATATGTATCCATTATGTTTGAAATTATAGTTTTCATTCACTAGTTACACATGTTCTTTGCATTAACTTAATTTCGTCATATGTTTAAAACATATTAGATTTAAAAAATAATATGTGCCGGTATTTGTTGTTTGGTGTACACAATTAACGCATTCTTAGCATATANATATATATATATATATATATATATATATTCGTTCTTATGTAGTGGATGCATCCCCAAATGCGTCGAGCGCCAATATTTAATTTGCCTAGGTGCACGTAAACTAAAAACAGATAATTGCTTGTAATTTTTTTGTATATGGTTAAAGCTTGATTAATTGGGAAAAACGAAATATTACATCAGCTGAATCAAATTAGTGGTAAAAACTAGGTTTTACCTTAGGGCGTTTGGTCTTTGTGTTAACGATTCAAGAGCACGGAACTAATAAAAAAATCAACTTAAAGTAATTTCATACAATTATTCATAGTTTATAGTGAGTTTTGAAGATGGCATTTATTCTCTTCCCGTACGGTAAACATACAAAATAATTAGGAACGCCGATATTAAGCTGACTGAACGTTAGTTAATAATTTGCAAATCCATTACGACACATGTATAAACTGTTTCGTATTACTTACTTGCTTTAGGTAAAATAAATAGCCTATGTTCACTACAAAAAGCCATAATAACGCAGATTTCAAACCACAGCTACATATGCTAATTTAACTTTTTATGTAAGTTGTAATTTAGATGCATAAATCATGAACTGTATCTTTAAGTTATTTGTTTAAGTCCGTTAAAGTAACTTTCTTGAAGTATATGTTCACGAAGTGTTACGATTTTCTTTTTTTCACTACTTAGCTCGTTGTGCATATCATCTGTCCATCACAATTCTGAGATGTTTTATTGGAAGGAAATGTAAAAAATTCGGCATTACTGTATGAATTACTGCGATGCTTTCTTTATGATTTGTTGGACTTAATACTTATTTAAATACAGACATTATATTAAACACAAGCCAGCTTGAAATTTTTTCTGCAGCTGCAGCTACCCAGGGCCATGAAATTGTAACTAATGATTCAACGAGGTCCTGAAAATTTTCTAATTTTAATCGCTTTTAATTAAAACTGCCGAGATATTTCATTCGGGCCTTATTCTGCGCAAATTAACGAGCTGGCACATTGTGGCATTTAAATTAGATTTTTAAAAGATCCTTGGCGAGACGCGAACGGCAGTGTCTCGTCGACGGAAGACTGCACTCGAGAAAAACTCGAGTTGCTACCTCATTAGTCATTTAAACTGGCCGCGCTGCGAGGGGGCGCTTGGAGAGGGACGGCCCATTCGACGGCACGAGGGTCCCATTCGACCCGCCAGCGGGGGGAATTCAGGGACACGGCGCGGTCATTGAGCTGCGCGTACTCCCGTGTTACACGACACACTTCTCCTAGCCCCTTGGGGGGAGCACCGTGTTTTCTTTCCTTTCGACCGTGTATGTAGGCTATCTTTTCCGGCAGCTGGTTTTTCAAGACCACTCCGCTACTGCCGTGCTAATGTTTCGACGTTGCGCGAGTGTTTACGTTTCATCCCACGCCGAAAAAAAAAAAAACTTCAAGCAGCAATTTTACATGCACGCGCGCCAGAGATAACCTCAAAAACTAACCCGTGCGCCAGTAAAAATGTAGGTTGCCTCCATGGTCGTTTTCGCTAGGACGTCTTTGTAGTACGAGGTTGCAGGTTCGAGTAATGTGTATGTTTAGGCTGGTGTACAAAGTGTTTTGAAATTCCTGTGGTAAACTTCTAGAGATTGTGCGAGGAACTGAGTTAGAAAACCACGTCCGAAAACGTTGAGCGTTACAAATATCAAAAAGCAAGTTTAAATTTTTTACTTTTGCTGGGCGAAAAAGCGTTACTGGCATCCGTTCCAGTTCCAGTTGTTGGTTCGGAGAGTACGGAAAATCACCGGAATGAAGGGGGGGGGGGGAGAAACGGCAGATCGCTGAGAAAACCAGCCGACCAGCGGCATCGTCCGGCAAGATTCCCAAATGCAAAAATCCAGGAGTGGTTCAACCGGGGATCAAGCCCGGTTCGCCTTGGTGGGAGGCGAGCATGCTAACCGCTCAGCCACCTCGGACCCGTGTATTGTTCGCTACTTTTAACACCAAGACTTAATTACATTAAGATATTACATTTTGTGTTGAGTATAGACCTCGTCTTGCTAATCGTAAAACTGCGCAAAAAAAATAGATGTTCTTACAATTGCTGCATACAGTGTATTATTAACTATTCATCAATCAACCCCCATTTGTAGAAAAACAAAAGGGACATATGGACGACTGTTATTGAAACTACTTGAAATTCACATTAGCTGTGTTGGTCTTGTACAGTCACTAAACCGCTGGATCGCTTGCATGTCAATAACGACGGCAAATAAATATTGCCAAAATACATTCCCACCCACAGCATTAAATTGAAGAACCTCTGTGTCTTTAACCCACTGCCTGCCAAGTTTGCAGCCATGCAGTTTAAATGGGGAATCACTATTAAAGAAAGTTCTTCTCAATGCAACAATTTTAAAGACAACCGTTTCCAACAAAAAGTATTCTACGTGGCATTTCTTGAGGAATACTGGTACGTAAAGAAAATTTTCCAATATTTATGTTTAATATCTTCGTTCACAAAATTTAATATTCAAATTTACATTAAACATAATGAATACATCCTTTTTTTTTTAACGTGGCAATATTATCTAGAAAATTGCGTTGAATATTTTTTTGTTTGTAACAGTTATCTTTCAAATGTATGCATAGAAGGAATTTCTTTAACACTGAGTCCTCATTTAAACTCCGCGTCTGCGGTGTTGCTAGGCAGAGCTTTAAACGTCAGTCAATAAGAGTTGCTCGTTTCCACGTTAAGATGCAGAAGAAATACACGTGACCTAGGCTATTACCAACTTAATTTGGGCTTCACTTTTTATCACTTTCTGATAAACGTCCACGTGGATCTCAGCCTGTGTGTTAGTATTTATTAACATTTCACAAGAACAATACAGTCCATTAACAGCGAATAGAGCAAGTAAATTTATTATTTTTAATTGTTAGACGAACATTATAGCTTTGTAATTCTTGTAAAATACGTACCAGCAATTCCATTGGTAACAAGAAAATTCCCACTTTTTTTTTTTCTGGGGAGGACTTGCCAATAAGGTACGGCATACACTTCGCTGGGAGGAGTGTCCCGTGTCTTCCGANTTGTAATTCTTGTAAAATACGTACCAGCAATTCCATTGGTAACAAGAAAATTCCCACTTTTTTTTTTCTGGGGAGGACTTGCCAATAAGGTACGGCATACACTTCGCTGGGAGGAGTGTCCCGTGTCTTCCGAATAAATAGGACCTTGGCGCTGGAAACGCAGCTTCCTAAATACGTAACTACTGTTCCAATAGTGGTTTTTCATACACGAATATCTTCTAGTTTGTTTGTATTGTCAATCACTGTGAACAGATCTCAAGAGAGAGTGTTAGAATGCTTCGCTACTCACTACACGACCACCCACTTCTCCAGATGTCAGGGTCCTCTTGTGGCCATCACAGTTCTAGTGGCGATGTGGCCAAACCGGCAAAGGGAAATGTAAGGTACAAGAGAGTAATTGCAATAGCTTTGTCAAGCAATCCGATAATCGCCGATTGACTGCACGCGGAGTATTGATGTCTACAGGTTACAGCGACTGTGCTTTTCGAGTACAAAAAAATATGTTAAAATTTATCTAACTAGTACACAATATTCACTTACTGTCATAAGTTAGTTCAAGCTAGTATTAACTGTAAAAACGCTTATATGCTTCTCCTAAGTTAGTTCAGATGGTTGTTAGGTGTCAGAGGTTAATAAGATACTACACTGAAAAATTATGTGGGAACTTGTCTGATTTTGTACGCTTTATGGATAACGAAGGGGCTTTTGCGACTTACTTTAATCGAAAACCATATGGTTTACAAATTCAGACACCAAAAAGATATATTTTTTTTCTGTTCTTAAACAACCACTTCATAAGCGAATGCGTAGTAAGCGATTGATGCCAACAATTCGGGTGTACTCGGCATATCTCGTGATACTTGTTCGGGTGACGACTACCATTTGTGGGCACGTGCATTTCACTCTTCCCAAATGTCGAGGGCACGAGATAAGCCTACGTCGCGGCTTACAATCTGAACACCAGTACTGCATCAGGTGGTTCGGAGCCCGCTACAGGCATCAGCTACCCTCCGCCTTTGATTATCCTGCTCATAAACCGTGTGACGTGAAATACAATCCGGTATCGAAAGCTGCGACTGACTGACCTTGTCCGACTTTAGTGAGGCGCATTCTGGTGGCTAGAGATGCCAGGCTCTCATTCCCAGGCAAGTGACAGTGTACGTTAGTTTGGTAAGTAAGATCACCCCATCCCCGAATTCCCATTAGCCATCATGAATAAAAGAAATTACATCAACAAATCAATGATAAATCCTTTCAATCACAGTGTCTAATACAAACCCTATGTTGTGGGTGAAGTGGGTTCAATTGTGTGACTGTGCACGTCACAAAGCCACAGTCCAATGTAGGGGAAATCATTGAATATAAACATTATTACACAAGGAAGGAAACAACAAGAAACTACTCAAACTTGGAGCTAGTTTCCCGGTCCGACACAAGATAGCGCCGTAGTTGCTTCAATTTCCCCGTGGCGCCAATGTGTGGCGAGCCAAGTAACTAAGGTCAGTCATCGCTCTTGTACCTGCGAGAGTCGAACTCATGCGTCACTGAGGCGTGACAGGTACGAGTCGGAGTAATGATAAGCAATTACAGAACTGCTTGCCGGGTCGAGGAACTAGCTCCAGAAACGTTGATTTTCGCGTGGATTCGTTCTTCCTTTTGAAATATTAAAGTACGTCCGAGTAAACAAGCGACCAAGAAAGTAGATGCGCTAACCGCGGGGAGAAACGACTTGTTGACATCACTACTTCGGTTCTTAAATAACTACAAGCAGTAATATCGAGAGCAACATAGTCGTTCATTGGTCCAAACGCGTAAGCGTGCTTCATTTAGAAACAAATAGTTCCAGACGTTAACCGATTCGTTGCAACAAGATATATTAAGGCTCCCGTCTACTACGAGCTTTTTCCCACGTCCGAGGCCGTGAAGCGGGGGAGCGATACGGGCGACATTGCCACGCACACCAAGTGCGCCATCGCCGCTAAGTGCAAGGCTCTCAACTGGCGTGCACTGTTCTCGTCGCTCTGCGTATAACTATGAGACTTTCAGCGGTGACCTTACTATTTTATTGGTGGAAAGTTTGTAGGAATGTTCAACGCAGTGACCTTGAATAGTGTTGTATGTATATGACGCGTATATTTTGAGATACAGCGCTTTGAAAATGCTGTTTTTCAGCCACCTTACTCAACAGCCCCCGTCTGAAGTGTGTGTTCTTTTCGTAGATCAGGACATTGGACACACGCTAAAGGTGGCCACCTGGCTGAAGGAACTTTGCACGTCTGAGGCCTAAAAGATTCGGAGCGCTAGGGGCGACCCAGACATGTGCATAAACTCTCTCATCGCCTCTACGCGCAAAGCACTGAACTGGCGTGCAGTATTGCCGTCGATAACGCGCCTCTATGAAACTTTCATCGGAAACCCTAACAATTTATGACGTAAAAATTAAAAATAAAAGTTTGATGCACGTCCCTATTCCTTTATTGATGTTTTGTACCGGAATGTTAATACCTGAAAATTACCGTGAAAACACCCGTTTGAACCATTTTCACTATCAAAAAACATGCTTTACAGAGAAATGGAGGAACTGGAAAACGTATACAGACGCGTAACGTTTCTTAAATGCTATCCGTAAGCAGACATCACTCAGACACGTTGGACGGTTCTTTAAATAAAACTTTTCCTGCTGGAAATCTGCACACCATTCGGCGGCCTACCCAGGCGGCCCACCCTAATAGTTTAGTAGAAAAACGAGTATTTCAAACACTCTGCAGCGCGGTTCAAGCGCAAGGTAAGCGGGAGCTTTAACAATGTTGTAGTAAGTGAACTAGACGNTTTAGTAAGTGAACTAGACGCACAGAACAAAAAAAAAAACAATGTTTTACCACAGAGTGGTGCTCGGTAACGGCGGCTGATTAGCAGTGCAAGCTGGGAGATTAAATCGTCCTCCAGTCAGACGTAATGAGCTGAGGGCGAACAAGGGCGGCTGGAAGCTGTCCTACGGCCCCGGCTGCGTTCATCACCGTCGTCGCCGCGGACTACAATGGGGCGATGTTCGCGTTCCCACACAAGAGCCGCTCGCTGTAGCGTGGATTGGCGTGGGAGCGGCTCCGTGCCGGGGGGCGCTCCCGTTCCTATCGCACGCCATTACCGCCCCTAACAGCTATAGTAACTGCCGTGTGCTGGGAACTGCTCGGAAGGCCTGGCCCGGCTCCACGGCACACATCGCCCGCCCACCTGCAACGTTGTGCGCCGCTGGACTGCCACGGCCACCAAGTGCGCACCCGCTACTTGACCTAAAACAAAACACTTTTTAGGGCAAGTATCTTTAACCGAGCGAGATGGCGCAGTGGTGAACTGCCGAACTAGCATTCGGTAAGACGCGAGTTCGATTCCCGGCCGGCCATCCCGATTTTGGTTTTTCCATGCGAAATGTCGCAACAGACTGTGAAATCACTCCAGGCGAGTGCTGGGGTGGGTACTTGATGAAGGCCACGACCGATTACCCCCACATTCTTGCCTTTATAAGCTATTATCTCGCTGTCAACGTTTTGCCAATAAAACTTAAGGGTTGCCTCTTCAAGTTCCGTGGTTACCCACTGGTATACTCCTATAAGTTTAATGCTGGTTGCTTTCAGATCATCTGTCTCTTAAAGTGTCAACAAACTTTGGAGACACGGGAATGTTACGTCGACTGTAGGAAAATATTACAACTACTGCGGACAGTCATTAAAGGAGCTGTAAAAATGCTCTTCAAACCGTGTTTTTTTTTATTATTATTTTGATAGCGTCAATAAGCAACCAGAACTCGGCGTTACAGAAGTTTGGTCAAGTCGCCATGGACTGACTCGTCCTCTATGCTCTACCCGTAAAGCGGAGTCGCCCTTCGTACCGGCGACAGGCACGATGTTGGCGCCGGCGGCATCAGCTAGGCGCATAGCGAGGTAACCTGAACTGTACAGTATCACTTCCCTAGTGGTTTGGAGTGACGGAGTGTGCTTGGCCACGCAACGGCCTGTCCGGCTCGAATTTCGAAAGGTCCTGGGTTCCAACCTCAGCCCGCTGATACAGAAATGGGGTTTCCACATGATATCCCGTTACCACTCCGTGTATGCGCTAGCGTAGTTCTCTTAAATGAGCTTAAACAATTATTAACGTATTTATTAAGCTCTTAAAATAATAATAATTATTATTATTATGTGTACGGAGAGGTGCAATTTACGCCTGGGCTGACACCCACCTTGTGGCAGGCTTCTGAGGCGAGCCCGCAGGTGCCCCTCATAACTTAGAGCAGTGGTACGCAAGACTTTTTTTTTTTTAGGGGGCCATATTAAGAAAAACTAAGACCGCCGCGGGCCGCACTTACGACACTTGACATAATATTTGCGAACTAAAAGTAGTTAAGTAATTCGATTACATTTAAAATTCAGTGTGTCGTGGTATCATCTAGCAAGTCGTTTGTTTATTCGTTCGATACGGTGATGGCGGGTGGAGGTAGTACATCAGAAATATGTACAGAAGTCGCCTGACTGATAAAATAATGAAAAATATCATCTAGTTTCATCAGTGACTTTAACTTTTAATAAATTCGTATTATGTATTGCTTTTTTTATTTTTGTAACGGACACCCTAACAATAATAAGTTGGTAGCTTGTATCTACTGAAGCCGGCGAGCGCGGGCCACAAAGAATGGGCCCGCGGGCCGTAGTTTGAGTGCCCATGACTTAGAGAGTAACAAGAGTCTAATATTAAAATTGAAAGTCAACGGAATACAAGTACGAAGGAAACAGACCAGTATTAAAATAAAAGGAGCACACCTGTGGGNGGAGGACCTCGGAACTTGAAGTGGCGACTCTAAAAGATTTATTGGTTGAAAGTCCGCAGCAATGCCGAGTTTAGTCGACTATGGACGTTTTAGTTGAATTCAGCCAGTAACTTATTAATTGCAGTATTTCAAAAATACTGTCTCTGACTAGGCCGAAGGACAACAAAACTATTTTCCAGTACCAGAAATATCTCAATATACGTCTTCATGAGCGTTTTGAGATGGATAATATTTTCGTAAGGACACATTTTGCGAATGCGTTTAAAAATGCTTCTTAAAAAATGTATTTCGTGTTTACCAACGCAGTTCGCACACCACGTACGCAAGCGTCATAATTTATTATGTGTTGGAAGCCAACCATTAAATACTTTAGGTTCTCAAGGCCCCGATGCTAGGAGCAGCCCCCCCCCCCCCNCTTCCTCCCCAGAAAGTTCATTGTTTGCCATTCTGGTGCTCTTGTAGTCTCCCACCTAGCTTGAAAAAGTAGAAAAATATTTTTTTTTTCAACTGAACCAATTGTAGTTATTTGTTTGCGACTTATCTCGATAACTCTACTTCATTACAAGACGTTACGCGCACGTTTCCTTTATAAATATGCAAAACTTACAAAACGAACTCTGGTATGTAATTGGCCCACAGGTGTGAGCACTTGAAACGCTAGTTTATTGCGTGTAAAGTGTATTTAAGTAACTTACGACAGCAGCTTGAAGGCGCCTCATATTGTGTGACTTAATTAGTTAAACTCATAATATCAAGTTAATTACAGCCAGTAGTCATCACGGGAGAAATATGACGAAACACCTGTGCTGTACTGTATAATGCTCACAGTCGTTCGTAAAATTTTGACCTATAAAATAACGCTACTCGGGAAATTGTATTATTGTATTATTTGGCATTCTGTCAGTTTTTCGAAAACACTCTAGTGTGTTGGTGAACCTGTGTAACACAGATGAAAAAAAAACGTGTATACAGAATAATACTACACTTCACATTTTTTTATTCAAAAGACTCCATTCATAGCACACAAACTGCTGAGTGGGAGACACTTGTTCCTCTTTGTTCTCCGCACAAGCGAGGGCTTCGTTTGAATTTACGTAACCGGGAAATGTTTCAAAAAGCTAGGGCGGACGAGTTCATATGTAATACTGTTTTGTAGAGTCCTCCGAGTTATGTTATACACTTATCTGCAAGTGTGAAGGAGAATACGATATCAACATAACATGGATTTTTACAGAAAACTTAAAGCTAGAAATTGATGTGATATAAATGTGGAATTGTAAGGAATCTTCTAGTTTTACAACTACCTTAAGTTGCTTTTCAATTCATAGTACTATTTACCTCTTGAAAGCCGAGGATTCCAAAAACGTTTCGGTGACAGGAGTAGTCATAAAATGCCGGTTCTGCGCCAACTGGCGTCCTAGCGGGGACGAGGGAACGAGCTGGCTGTCATCTTGGACGACGTCACGCGGCAACCTCCTGCTTTCCTTGCCGACGTAAGCCATCTTGGATTTCCACTCCCGCTCTGTCATTCCTGACCAATGGCGGAAATCTTGGATGTCCCAACTTCACGCTCTTGCATTCCGTGTGGGGGAGGGTTACTCCGTGCTATCCCTCCATACCAGCACCATCCATCTTGCCTGATGCATGTTCGAGGTCATTGCCCGTCATACAATTTCCCTCATCATGCTCTGCCATTCCAGCTTGGTGTTCTCATATTCATCACCTGGCGTCCTAGCGGTGACGAGTCTCGTGCTCTGTCATTCCACCTGCATGACCTGGAGCGACACCGGCCCATGCACGCTATACTAGAGTCGCACTGCGCGCACGGATAAAGTACGCCCTAAGTTCACTTATATGCATAGTTGGCTATAATTTCCGAACTGTTTACGATATAGTCATCAATTTCTTAACATAGCCATCACCAACGACAAGAAAAAGGGCAGCAGTGTTAAGTATGCCCTAAGTCTAATTATAAGCATAGTTGGCTGTAATTTCCGAACCGTTTAAGATAGTCACCAAATTCATAACATATGCATTACTCCCGACAACGAAAAGGACAGCAAGAAAAGTATGCCTTAAGCGTACTTATAATCATAGTTGACTGTAATTTCTGAAACGTTGAAGATAGTCACCAAATTCATAACATAGGCATCACCCCCGACAAATGCCCTAAGCTCATGTATAGGCATATTTGACTGTTATTTCCGAACCGTTTAAGATACAACCACATATTTCATTACGTAGGTATCATCCTGCACGACGAAAAGGACCGCAGGGTCAATTAGGCCCTAAACCCACTTATAAGCATAGTTGGTTGTAATTTTCGAACCGTTTAAGAAATAGTCAGCAAATTCATAACACAGTCATCGTCATCGACGTAGGTAAAGGGCAAATTCTTGTACTTCACTGCAGTTAGATCTAAACAGCCCTATTCTTTTTAATAAGCATAACCAGGTAAGCAATAATGTGCAGTTCTTTGCTAACTACAAAACCACAGAGAGTACACTCCCCGCCATTACTTGCATTTATAAAATGTTACAAGGGATGAACATGTATGATTTTGAATTACGTTTCGATGAAAATAAAGAGGAAAGGAGACTGACCTAATTCGTGAGGGATCCGAGTGCCGTTCATTCTTTTTCCCGAGGTGCTTCAATCGTTCAACTTTCGCCGTTAATAAACGAGAATGAAGCAGAGCTACGTGAGAGCGGAAACAAGATGTCAGACGGTAGCCACAAGGGCAAACTTCCGGCACACGCGTATCAGGGGCACGGAGCTCCTGGCGTTGCCATGGCAGCAGCTCCAGCGGAGCACTCACATGCAATCTGCACGCAATTACGGAACACAAGTAACGAGGCTGCACCGCTAGTTAGAGGACTGGAGCGCATTGTGAGTTCATTACACGCAACTGGAAACACTGTATTTTATATAAAGAAAAAAACACAAGATAAAGCTACAGGGAATATGGATGCTCTGAAATTATTCAAACGATTTGCATATACTAAGCAACGGAAAAATATTCGTATTGTAAAAATCGTTCATTTTACACATTGACGCTACATAAAGAAAATATAATCCTTTGGCGATGACCCCCTGTCTTGTTTATTAGGGCTACGAATCTCAATATATCTTCCATCTTCTATGCACATACGGTTTCTGAAACAGGTTAGTAAAATATTATGTTTTACTTTACAAGTTACATCTTAAAATTCAGCCGCAGTGTTAAACCAATGAACTCGCATTTGGGAGGGCCCGGGTTCGATTCCCGGTCCGATTCCTTACCCAATCCGGGTCATCTGGGAAAATTGCTTCGTCTCTCATGACCTCGCTGTCGACGAGGCAATGAGCATTACTTACTTACTTACTTAGTTACTTACTTACTTAGTTACCTACATACAACTTAAAAGATCCCCCCTGTTTCTCCACAATATTACTTGGGCATTACTTTTTTTTTAAACACGCAAAATATTTTAATCACCTGTAGCACAATACGGCACATGTTTATTGTTCATCAAGTTCGAATCTCACTTCAGTCTTAACTAAAGGTGATTAGAATTTTAATCTCTTTTCATACTTATGTCAGCATCAAACCACACTGATTATGCACGAGCATATAAGCAAATACGAATGATATATATGCTGCCAATGCACCATAAACAAATAATGAATGTACATATAGAGTATAATAAACACACTGACTAATTACCATAGTGGTGTCGATACGGAAGCCAGCTCTATGGCGTTATCAAAGGAGGAATGCAGAGTTATTAAACAAAGTTCTTCACGCCCAAATTTTTAACAAGTACAGCCCAGGTTAGAATCCTTCACGTAATAAATATGAGAAAAATGTATTTAAGCTGTAGGTTGCTTTTAAAACAGCATTCAAACCCCTAATTGGAAAACCTTTTCCATTTCGAGGAATCTATCCAAAAAACATTTAAGCTAGAGTAAATTTAAATTCATAACATATTCTGCATTTCTCGTTTTCGACTGTATAAGACATAAAATTGACGGCTGTTCTACACGAAAATGTGCGGTTCTTATCCGATTTACTTTAGAGGCGTAAGTTATAACTAAAATTACAAGTTTTACCACAGTTGTTGCAACAACTTAAAACTAACAAAACATTTACATGTGCGATTAATTTTAACACGTATGTCAAAGTGACAGGAATGAAATAATGTAGGAAAATAACTATAAAACGCGAAATAAAATACTATGGTCACAGTTGCACTGTTTTTTTTTCAAGGGTTGTTTTTGTCATGTGTAACAGTTGACGCGAATGCGAGAGTCGCCACTGGTTTCGAAACACACACAAACTGGCACTTCACGTCCGGCAGACGAAAAGCACAAGAGACGTGACGCAACCCCCTCGCCCCCGAGGCGCCCCCGGGAAGCGTCCCTAATCTCGTGCCGCCTGCTGCCGCTGCTCGTCTGTGGCGAAGCCACAAAGCCCTCGGCGCGTTTTAAAAACAAACTTAGCGCCGACCTTTGTCATGCAAATTACTCCCTGGCGTGCTCAAAAATGAAAAGACATCAAACGGCGGCTCGCAACCGCGGACAACCAGCCACGACCCGGGCTCTCCTGGCGTCAGGGGAAGTTATTATGACCCCTCACTCACCCTCGGGCCCTCACGGCCTGCGATCTGCATACCTCAAAAAGTTTGATACGTTTCTGCGCGAGGGTGGAGGCCGCTATCAAGAGCGAGGTAACACGAGTCATCCTCTCTCCCCTTGCACCCAACAACTCGTAGTAAAGTCGTGCGATGCTGAAAGACACGCCGGCCGGGCCCTCGCAAGCAACCCCTTCCCCCGGAACTGCCACAACAGTATCAACTACTAACAACCGAGCTTCGGCCTACAGGCCCGCCACTCTCCCTCGCCCCGGCAAGTTGCGCGCGTGCGCTCAGCTGCACCAATTTGATTGCCCCTCTCCGCCGCGGCCCACGCTGCTTGGCTTGCAGACCTCATTAGCCCGGCTCCTCGGCATTACCCACCGTGCCCCTGCGGCATAGACTCTCCCGCTACTCTGTCGTGTCACGCTGGTTGCAGCACACCGTGCCTGCGACGGCGCTACGCCAACCCCCCACTGCTGTCGAACACAGGCTTACATTACAGTTCATTCACAATTACGTCAAACTTTTCTGAAGCCCTGCTTCCTGTGTATTCCTCCTACTCTTTCAAACAAAGCTTAGAAAATTATATCAAAGGGATAAAGCACAGCGTCCGCGCGCACTCACACAAATAATATTTTCCAGAACAGTTTCTAACTGGGCATTACCGACACAACTATTTTCTCCCTGTTTTTATTTACATCAATTGTACATTAAATATTAAAATGTATGGACAGAATATAAGTAAAAGTTAAATTTAGCCTAAAATAAGATACTTTAATTTAAATACACGTATAAAACTCTTGTGATAAACGACATACTTAGGAAACAACCAAACACGTCATCATGGGGTGATTTTTTCAAAGGTTTGATTCAAAACGTGTGGAGAAACCGCGAATAGACTATACCATATAAATATCCTATTATCATACCAACAACTCTCTTTATATGTCAAAGTAATGAACAGTATGATTGTGGTTGCTATTTTAAAACATTGTCATTGGTTTTAAACTAACGTTGGGAATTACAAAATATGTTTCTCCCCTATAAAAGATGCTTAATATTTATCTGCATTTTGTTAAATAATATTGATGGATGTTTACAACGGTCGTTCACATATTTAAAGTTATGCAATTTTATGAATTTATTTTGCTAATCGTGCAAGTTTGGTAGTGGAAATATGGCCAGAATTTTTCAGCTTAAGCATCCATCTAATTGGCGATTCCACTAAAGCTAGAAATTGTTCAGAATCGGGATATTTTTTTTCCAAAACAGCTAAATGCGTTTCTCGATTAATAAATATACAATAAACACACACACTTCAGACGAGGAAGGAATAGTACTTTCGAGACATCACGTATCTTAGATACTATTTAAGAGCCCTTAAAAATAGCCACAAATAACGTTTTAAAAATTTTGCACAAAAATTACAATTAATCGCATACATGCGCAGCTAGAATAGACAACTAGAACGAACGTTGCTACAGAATTTCTACCAACGAAGTTATAGTGCCACTGCTCAAGAATGCCGCCTATCATGAAGTATTAATTTTGCGTGTCTGATGCTTCGAAGTGCTAAGGGCGACACAGGATGTCTTGTCACAGCTTCTACAAGCAAATCACTGAATTACCGTGCAGGATTTTCGTCGGAATTTCGCCTCTATGAGATTTTCTCTAGCGACCCCGTAAATTTACAAAGTAATTATAAAATCAAAGGTGTGCTGCAAGTCCCTATACCTCTTTGAAAATGGCTAAAACAAGTTCTTCAGAACCAAAACAGAATATGCACTTTCAATAAACACATTTCAGAAACGGACAAAGAAACAGGAAACTGTTCTTCGGACCTGAAATATTTCTTGAATGCTATTCGTAGGCAGACTTCAGTCAGACAGGTTGGCATTTTTTGAGTAAAAATTCTTCAAGAAGCTTTTCCCACCGTTTGGCAGCCTCTTCCAAGTTCCGCGCAAGATTCAGTGCTTTGCGTGTAGAGGCGACGGCGCACCTGATGCACGCAGAGGTGTCACCCTTACCGCTGCCTAGATTCTCTGCTTCAAACGCGGGAAATAGTTCTAGGTATACGTGTGCTTTGATGATTACAGAGAAGCGAACGAACACCACATTTAGGATAACTATTATAGGAGATGATCACTTAGCATTATCATTCATTTCCTTTATAAACTGTTCCAATTATATGGGTGACAAGCAATCAGTTTCCCCCTTCTGTGAATTAGGGCAGTTCTGGGTAGTTTACCACGGTACGCAGTATACAGGAGGAGGATGAAACACAGTGCTAGCTGATGGTCATCAGCTAGCACTGTGTTTCGACAACACAGGCGAAATTCGGAATAATGGATTAAGATTAAACAAATTAACGACTAGATTAAACAAAGTTATCGATAGTTATAGTTCTGCGGGAAGTAAAATCAGTTGCCACAGACAGTAAAGAGAAAATAATGGCTAACTTATTTCACGGTACTCTATCGGCCATCCCCAGTTTAACCGTTAAATGATAGACATACTTCAGGACTGGGAGCTTTGGCGGCCAAGCGCAAAAAACCCGGATTTTCACCACTGCGATATGGCTTCGAGCTCAGCTGTTGAAAACACGGCGGACGTTGCGAAGGGAATGTGATTTGCTTCCGCCACTGCCTTTTCCTCAAGTGTTTTCGTTCCATGGCTTCATCGTGGGAGTACAACTTCGCTTAACGACGAACTCTGCTGCTGAGGTGACAAAAGCACAAGAGACAGTTCCTGCTTCGAATCCTGGGCAAGACAAGAATATGTGTTTGTGTGTAAATGGTTTTAGACAGAGTTTTAGTTGTTATACTATGTCATGCGTCTTCTGATAAGTCTTCTGACAGCAATTCATCCTAGCGAGGGTTGACGGCCATGTTTCGTAATTCGGCTTTAGCGAGTGCCGCGTGACGTATGGGCGCAACTAGTTATGTTACAAGTGACTTAAAGATTTTTTTTATGATAAAGGGCTGATTTTCTTTAGGATAATGTGTGTGAATTATAGTTCAGCAACTGACGTAGAAAACCATGAATTACTAAGTCAGACGCAGAGCGACTGGAATACGGATCTTCCTTGTAGTTAAAAAAATACGTTACTGTTCTTGACAAACCAAATAATAATTTTTTATTAGATCGTTACGGCAGAAGTAAGAGTTTGTTAACTCCCGGAGGGATGGGGGAGGGAGGAGGGGGGATAATACTAAAACAGTAGCACATCACAAGGAACCTAAACTTAAGAGTTCAAATAAGCAGCACACAGAAATAAGACACGATACGAAAATAACTTCCCAGTTCACAGTATTTTCCCAAACAAGAACAAACATGGTCCAGTAATCCGCCATGCTGGCAATTTCTCCGTGCGTATTTAGCATCAATGAATTTTAATAGACATTATTAGATTTGTGCCGTTTCGGAGACCGAGAATTACTCAAACTGGTGAGTATAGGCTGTTCACAGTAAAGTGAGCACTTTTGAGACCCTAATTAATTTTTCCTTTCAGCCATTTTTTTTATTATTTAACCACTTTTTAAAATACATATTCCCATTTAAGTAATTAACAGTGTGTGTGTATAGTCTAGCGCACTCGGAAGTTAACGTCCAAGGCTAAAATATAATTTATTTATTGACTATTGGCCTATTCCAAATGAGAGGGCTTTCAAAAGTACTCACTTCACTGTGAATAGCAAGTAGGAACATGCACTAAGCATTCAGTAATATTTAGTATATTTAAAAATCGAAGTATGAAAAGTGTTTTTTACTTGTTTTACGAATCAGCGTACTGCATTTGATACTTATCCGGGGGTAAAAACTTAATCCAGAGTCACTGATTCTAATAAAGTGTAGTAATAAAGCCACATTTATTTAATCAATTATTCGTGTCCTTTGCAGAGTTTTGCAGCACAAACACGTTACGTAAACACTTAACAATGAAGCCGCACAGAAATCCACTATTACAAATAATTGAAACATTGGGGACACTTCATAAACAAAATTGTCGGACAGAAAAAGACGCTGAAAGCACGACTGCTTGAGGTAGTTCCAGGGAAAACTCAGTATATTTGTGGGGATGAAAACCAGCGAAGCTCAATGCAAAGTGCAGGGTAGGAGATGAGTTGAGACATTTGGAGGGACGTATTAGGGCGCCATCTGCCTGCGCCTACAAACAGAGCGCAGAGCTTCAGTTGAGTGAGTGAATGAAGAGAGTTGGTCGGCTCTTAACATCGAGGTCTTGAGAGCCGATGAAGCGAGGTGAGGCATGGATCAGCGCCAGAATGGAAAGGTGAGGGAAACGGGAGATCCCCGAGAAAACCCGCCGATCAGCGGCTATGTCTGCCACGTTTTCGGGAGTGGCCTTGTCGCGGAAGGCACCCGGACGGCCTGGGTGGGAGGTAGGTACTGTTCGTGACTGATAGGATGGTCCCTGGAAGAAATTTGCTTGAACACAACAGCACCACGCTTTAAACACGGAACCGATGTCTGCACGTGACACCGCAAACCTCTATATAGAGTTGACACCTCACATCTGCCATATCCAGGGTTTCTCCCGTCGCTAGAGGTCCGCTTATTTAGCAAATTCTTTTGGGGGCATGCTGAACTTGAAGCACGTATACTCGTGTGTCCCTTTCATGATAGGATCGCAGTTGTTTGGACGCGACCTCGACGACTTTTCATCCAGTAGCAGGAAGAAATGTAATGGCCGTATCACGTGCATCCATGTGGAATGTAAAAGGAAGCGCCTCTCATCATAACAGCATCCAATAAGTAAACAGCTGTGGCCCCGAACAGGTAAAGAACCGAGGCTAGGCTGCTGCCGAAAGAATTCGCAGAATTCACGTATATTACCGTAGGGGCACCTGTTTTTGCGCGAAAACATTTCAGGACAAGTTGTGTTCCAAAACACTTTAGTTCAGAACCACTTTCGGGATTGGATCATTTAAATTGTTACGCGTCTTATCTGTCTGCCCGCGAATCACGGACGGCCAGTGTCGGATAAACTTGATCCTGATTGTCTCACTTATGCAACAGACTTTCCTCACACAAAGACAAGCGGCTAATAGCAAAAGGAAGAATGCAGGTGTACATACAGGATATCGAAGTCTAGCCTCCGTGTAGATCTTTTCACGAAAAACAAGTGACCCTACGTATAGGGTATTCGTAGTAAAGTAAGTACGTTTCAAGGACCTGCTTAGTTTCTCCTTTCAGCTAATTTGTACCCTGATGCCACTTGTTAATATAAACATTGTCAAGTGACTAACACAGCGTACACGTATGACCGCTCTTAAAAGTGAACGTCTGAGGCCACAATAAATACATTCATTGATTATAATGTCCGTTGAGAAGGTCTTAATGTTAATTTAACTGTGAATAGCCTATACCTCTCTACCCGTTAATGTCGTGCGTTTTTTTTCTAACCTACTCTAAAACTAAGTGTTATATGTTAGTCCACGGTAGGAACGGGATTATTGCGTCTCAGGGCTAACCCCTTGCACTTACAAGGGAAGGAAAAACATGCAAGGAGACGTGCATCGCGGCAAAGAGGGATTGGGTTTCCCATGGCCGAGTTTGGCCTTGAAAAACCTCCCTAATGTACTTACAGTTAACTAACTACATCTAGAAGAGAAAGGGAAAAACCGGCACAGACACCGTAAAAACTCTTTCGACAGGAACGAATTAAAAATGGTTACATGCATTATGAGAAAATGCTACAGGAGAAAGATAGGTGGGTACCATGATCTTTATTATTGGGAGAGGAGAAACTAGTGGAGAGGTGGCAATGTCGTGCTACGCTAGCCAGGCGAGTAGAGCGGCGTGCGCTAGTCGCAGGGGCGAGGAAGCCAGACGGGCGGCAGACGGTCTGGCGAAGCCACGAGGACGGGCGCGGAGGTATCAACAGGTCGCTTGCTGAAGCGGGGGACCCGGACCTGCGACATTCATCATCCCCCGCTACTCCCTCCCTCCCCCTTGTTAGACGGTGCTTCCCTCTGCCCCCTTTACCACAGCCGCGCACAACACAACCACCAAACATAACAGCGCGTGTCGCAGAGCTGTCTGGCTACTCGCTCCAACATACCCAGCGCTGGATGGAGGTGTGTGTGTTTGTATGTGTGTGTGTGTGTGTGTGTGTGTGTGTGTCTGTGTGTGTGAATTGTGGCTACCACACAATATATCATTATAATATAGCCCGCCCAATGTTTTGTGGTGGCAGCTTAATCGTGTTTTAATATTTGGAAATAAAAAAAA
>NQII01001128.1:256610-268815 GCA_002778355.1 Clitarchus hookeri | reverse complement strand
TTTTTTTTTTTTTTTTCGGGAATGAATTTTACTACCAGGACGCGCTCCACCGTTGCGAGAAGACTTGGTGGAAGGTGTCGGCCTCGAGCCTAGGTGCACTTCGCATGCAAATACGTGCAGTGCAGGTGGAGGCCCAGTCCGGGAAACCTTGCCTTTTCACAACATGATTATGTCCATCACATTTCTCCTGCCATTTGAACACATAATTATTTTTACTTTTTCGAAAAAGTTCGTACACTACACTTTCGTACATTCTTGCCTTGCATACGTGGACATCACGATTTTGTTTAACCAACTCCTACAGCGAACAAGGAAGCGTAGAGTTAGGGCATAAATTGTAAACGTAACAGTTTTTATATTCGCACGTTAATGTGTCCNGGAAAAGTACGTACACTACACTTTCGTACATTCTTGCCTTGCATACGTGGACATCACGATTTTGTTTAACCAACTCCTCCAGCGAACAAGGAAGCGTAGAGTTAGAGCATAAATTGTAGACGTAACAGTTTTTATATTCGCACGTTAATGTGTCCCGCACATAACAGCCTTCGAAATCATCGTAGCAGCATAGCCNACAACAGCCTTCGAAATCATCGTAGCGGCATAGCCAGTGAATTGTAGCAGCACAAAATTGAATTTTGCAGAACGCCTCGAGCATTTCGAAAACTTACGCGTCGGTACCCACAATTCAGTTCACTGTACTTGCTCACGTCNTACACGATCACAAAATTTAATTTGCAGAACGCCTCGAGCATTTCGAAAACTTACGCGTCGGTACCCACAATTCAGTTCACTGTACTTGCTCACGTCTTATGATCTGAATGGAAAAAATTCGGCGACCGACACTTCCATTACTTCTTCGATATCACTGTATTCGAAGTCAGAGCTAATGGGGCTCTCTGCAAAGCAGGAAGAGAATAAGCTGTAGGACGTTCTGGCCGATGGGGGCTGGCACGGGTTGCCTGATGTTTGTGGGTTCTTGCTAGTAGACGTAATTGACGAAGTCGCTCCTCGTGCCAATGTGGTGCGGATAAGCTGACGAATATTATCTCCATTTTCTTCTGCGTTGCTGTTTCTGTTTTATTCTTCACTTGACAAAATGGCAATAGTAAATTTAACAGGGGTTTGAAACCCTGCAAGTTTCGAAATGGTCACTGGGCTTTCTTCTTGAAATAGCAAAGAAGGAACGACAACGAGAATAATTAGTTTCCTGAGAGGGCTCGGGATGCGTCTTATAAAAAGTTTTTAAGGGGAAAAAAAATAGTCTACCCTGGCGATTAGAGTAGGCCACCGATTGGTTGGAACGAAGGTTTCCGAAAACGCACGAGAAATCAGCCAATGAGAAACATTGGCAGAGTAATGAAATATATTGGAAGGGGTGGGGCAATTAGCCAATGAGAAACATTGGAGGAACAATTAAATACATTGGGAGAGGGTGGAGGGGAACCGACTAATTGGTCAAACGAAGGTTTCCCAAAAGCACCCGAGTAATTAGCCAATGACAAACATTGGCGGAGAAATTGAATATATTAGGATGGGGTGGACAATTAGCCAATTAGAAACATTGGAGGGGATGGAGGGTGTCAGTGGTCTGCTGGGCGCAGCTGGGGAGAGCACCAGGAATGTAAAATAAACGAAAAAAAACCAAAATGGTGGTTGAACGAAGGTCAGACAAACTCCAGTAATGTAATGTAAAACAAAAAAAAACAATATGGCGGCCAGTGGCTGTGACACCTCCCAAGATGGAGGACTGCGTCTACCAAGATGGCGGAATGAGTCTGGGAGTAGGGGGTAGGGGGATCTCAGGAAATTTAAGTTTTTTACGTACATATTAAAATAATTTTTAAATGTTTTTAAATAAAAAATTTTGAAATTTTTCAGATTTTTTTAATTTTATTGGATATTTTGGATTTTTGGATCAAATGTAAAGGTCAAGGTCACATGGTTTCAAGATGGCGGCCTACCGGCGTCTAGCTCTTACGCTAGACGCCGATGCCCCAGTATCATCATAATCATACTACCGTGTGCAATTGGCAAAAAACAACAGTCCAATGTTGGAACACGGAGAGTGATTACTGCGCAGCTAGAACGAAGACTCTACCCCATGTTCCCTCTATGGTGTGGAGAGAGCAGTAGGTCTAGGTTGCAGGGAAACTGCAATCGGCCTTGGCTCGTCACCGCCGGTAACGTACAGAAGCATCGTCGGCGCAGATAGCTCGGTTTCCGCAGAGCGCAGCGCAGCAGTGGCCGTGAGACGAACTCTCCTTGGGAAACAGGAAAGAAGAACGGGATCCCCCTCCCCCCACTTCCTGTCTCGCCGCCTACGGCCGGTCACGGTGCCTGGTTCTGTCCAGGCGGAGTCCATTATCTGCCGCGACGAGCGACTGACGCGCGGCCTTCAGAGAGCCGCTGCCCGTCACGAGTTGCCAACTGCGACGACGGCGGGCAGACTGCTCCTCTGCCGAGCGCTACGATCAGCTGCCGCAATGAAGCTCTCTCGGGCGCCCATTGCTCTGGTTCGTCCGCTGCTCGGTAGTTATTTAACCCTTAGAGGCTCCCGCCTGCCTAGCGCTTTTGTCCGCGTTTGAGGCCGAGAAGTGCGGGAGCAATAAGGGCGACACTGTCACGTGCACCAAGCGGTTTTATTGCAAACTGTTCTGCTGGTGTTATCATCGAACTCAACCACATTTTGTGCGCTTGATATCCCTACATTTTATAACAGTCTTGTAGAATTCTGAGTACGTAAACTAATTCCCTACTACTGCATTATATTATCAATGTATTCATTGTCACACAACCTTACAGCGGCGTGTGGTGAACTGTTGCAAGGCAAGCTGTGTTTTGCTCTGTGCTGTACTTAATCGTTTGCTAGTTTGCACATCGGCCACTTAAACGTAGTAGCGCATTTGACGTCACAGCACGTGTGTAACGGGTGACTCGTCGCTCTCTCGCGAGTGGCTGCAGTACATTCAGTTTCTCCCGGCGGCTCCACTCTGGTTTACTGGTTCCTGCTGCGTGCGCCGAGTGTGTACAGTACTGAGCAAGCACCGGCTTACCTCGCAACACTTCACCACACGCCACTTGAACCTTAGTTCGTTAACCGTGTGCAATATTTTCAAATTTTCTGCAAGTAGTGAAACGAGGAAAAAGTAAGAAAAAATGAGACACGGGTACCGCACTCGATCTGCACATAAAGTTTAGATCTAAGACATAAGGAAATACTTTGTGATAAAATGGTATAAGGACGGGAAAGAAGAATAGGCGTACGTATTTTATCTGTAAGGTAAAAGAAGTAGGACTTGCTCTCCAGAGATGCTTGGCTGTGAAGAGGTTGTTGTGAACTGCCGCCAGACCACAAGCTCGAGCACTATGGTACGTGGAACAGTAATTGCTACGCCGTGATGATCCGTAAGCGCGCTGCCCTTGCTGTAACTGGCAATGGAAATCTGCGACATCACTCTCCTGCTTGACGACCCTCGGTAACGGTGAAGTACACAGCGTTCGCTGTGACCGGCGGCGGCAGAAGCTGTGCCGTCATTCCGTTACCGCGAGAATACGCAGTGACGTTACATTCCCGGGTCCCAATCAGCAGCCACAACCATCACGAGCTTGGAGAGCTCATGCCGGCGCTCTGCAGCAGGTGAGTGCGCAGTAGGGGGTGCGCAGTAGGATGGGCACCGTCATGGAGCTCGCGAGCACATATTTCCGTGATCGATCTTGACAGTCAGCATGCAGGATTTCAACAACACAGGGACAATTATTTTTAAGCGACTATTACGAAATAAGTTTAGTCGTGATTTATGACACTTGTGTATATTTTGTTTTAAAAATACTTGAGTAATACATAGCCACATGTTTACAGCAAACTCCATAACTACCCTGTCCCATGTGTGCTTAAAAATAAATATGAAAGCAATAAAATACTTTTTGAAGTACTATAATACCTACAAATACCACTTAAAATGAAAATTCAGATGTCATTTTCTAATACAAAATGCTGACCTTTCAGATGTAAGGATTTATAAACATAATCCATCGTGTCGTGTGCAAAGCTGTGGCCGCAAATGGGATACTAAGAATGATAGATTATGGAGTGTTGTGGATGCTCAGCGTGTTACGAATAACCACGACCCAAATATAACTAACTGCTTTCTTGGACTAACTGAAATGTGTTGAATACATTTTTGCAATTTGTAGTAGAGGTAGGTGCAAACACTTAACAGAATTAGCAATTTAAAAACGGTCGATGTTAGATGATAACTTAACATAATTTATCAGGAACGGGCGATTGCTTTAATATTAAGGCTTGTGTCAACCTCCAAAACGTGCCGCTTTTATCTTCAGCAATGACATACACATAATGCTAACAATGGGCTTGTACTTCCTATATATTTATTATTCACAGTTAGCTCGTGTTCTATATAGGTGTGTTGCCTTCAACATATGGTGCAGGTTAGAGTTTACAGCTTACTGTCCAGTACAACTATATCTATATTACTACTGTGTTTAAAAGGACAGTCTATGCAGCATTTTTCATGTTGTAAAAGTATACTGTATTGGGAAATTTAGTTATTCTATTCCCACCTAATAGTATTTTCATTAGAAACGACCGAGCTTGTGTTTTGAGTTTTCTCAGCTGTTCTTTTCTCTTCAATGTTTGCTGTTAACAAAACAGTTCATTGACGTTGCGGTATTTCTGCGTAGTGATGATTTCAATTCTTCCAAGTGTTAAACAAGTAGTATTTAGGTTGTATTAATAGTCTGTTTCCATTTTAAAAAAACATTAAATACTTGTATTATTTATAACTAAACGTGTATCGATTATCTAGATTCCATGTGCATTATATTTTACTAGAACATTGCAGTAAACTCTAGAAAATAATCAGTAAATACTGCTAATATTTGATTGAAAACAAGTTTTTACTAATTTACCTTTGGTAGTTACTAAGCCACTGAAATCATTCTACGTATTTTGTGCAAAATAGTATTTGATCATCTACCTTTTTTTTATCATGGTCATCACCTCAATTAGACATTCCACAATTATAAATCATGCACTTTTTACCCAACAAATAATGAAGCGAAAATATAGGAGCAAGGCTAAACGAGGTTACATACACCTGCCATCCAAATTAAGGAGCGTTTAGTAAACCCGCTATTTCTTCTCTTCTCCTTACTCCAGTTTGTCTGATATCGTACCCTTCTACCTCAGACAATTCTTCTTCTTCGTCGTCATCAGTGTTTCCTTCCACCTCTTAATGCTTTGTCTCCTAGGTGCTTCACTACATTATGTTATACGAAACAACTTACAATAACTGAAGGAACAATAGAAAGGTGGAGTCGAACTGCTGAAGTGAGAAGCGGGAACCTTCCTTTAACTAGTCCAAGAGTCTTTAGATAATTAATTTAATTTGAGCACGCATTTTTTTATATCTATACAATACATCATTGGCAAGCTTCTTATATGGTGTCGTAATTCATAGAGACGTCCCATGTCCTGAATCAGCAATCATTCCTGAATGTCCAATCTCCAGTGGTCCTGACTTACACAAAACCCGGTTGTCGTGTGGAACCTGTATGCATACCATCACCACTGGTGATAATTTCATTACTTTCACAAATAGATTGAACGTTACTTGAATATCGACGTTTTTTTCTGTTAAGACACATGTCACCATACTCTAACGGTATCAATATTTCATCGTGTGTGCAGTGCAATGAATCGTCACAACAAGGAAAGTCACGTGAAACCCTCCAGAATCTGTTGGCCTTTTACAGTTAATATCGGACTTTTTTTGGGAATTTTATCGAATATTTGGGGGTGTTCAAAGATTTTTCGGCAATTTCTTTCACCGTACGACTGATGTATATACCCTTTTCTTCAGAAACGCCCACTTAAAACCCTGAATCGCCAACATAAGTCTCTCTTAATAAATTATTTTTGTTTTTATCTATTGGTGATAAAGAACCAGCTATTGTTTTATCCGTACCATCTAGGAACATAACAGTCAAGTACCACACGTGATGTTCTTCAAATATAAATAGTGCATGATGTACAAGAGCGTCACTGTTTCTTTGCAAGTTATTACATTTAGGAGCATGCAATTGCATACAACTAAACAGTTTTCATAACTGTATGAAAAAAAAAATTAAGACAGATACTTACCAGACTTCAAGCTATATATTATGTACAGGAGTTCAAGCATTTACTGGAAAATTAAGTAAATGTTATCCAAGTTAACTTCTTACACCTTTATTCATGTAACCAAATTATTGAAATTATATTTCGTAAGAAAAAGAATTTTCTGGTTCTTTTTTTACATACATCCCAGAGCCTTAAACAAAGTGTAATTTTGAGAGTTAAATCTCCATCTTTTGTTTTATTGAACGTAGTGTAAGTATTGGAAAAAAAAAAAAAATCTAACAGTTTCATAGGGTAATTTAATTGACAAGTGGACACTAGTCAGTAAGTTCATTGCGGAAGGATACACTATCATGTGACATAAGAAATTAAACATGGCTCCCGAAAGGATTCATTTAACTACAATCATGCTATAATATGTATACACGAAAAGACAAAAACACTCTAAATAACTAATACTAAAGGGATGCATGACATGCCAAAAAGTCTTCACACAATAACTGCAAAAATAGTGTACGAAAACATAATTACAAACCACAATTTTCACCAGCTAACTATGAAGCGTACGGCTTCATAAATGTAAATAATGGAGAAGAATCGTGAAGTATTCCAAGGCTTTAAGCCCAGATTACAGCTGGGAAAACTACTGGCGGTATTATTACACAAATTACACCGAACAACATGCAGTTATAACAACAGAAAAACCATTGGGTGTTCAGTTTTATACTGAAACCAGTCTGTGTTCGGTGTTGAATTCTATATGCCACCAATAAACTCTCCACGCTTTTGATGATCACGTCGTGCATTTCACTTGCAAAATTTAGTTCTTTGGTTCAAGAGTCCGAAAGAAATGGCATTTTTCGTTACACAAGAAATATATCGTGATGAACTTAGGTAATTGTGGATGGCGTGACGAGGTTGAAGAAATAATTCTAAGTGACACTAGAACCTGTATAACCTTTTGGTGGCTAGCACGTAAGGTAACTACACAGTCACGCAATTAAGTAAAGTTAAATTACAAACAAAAAACAAACCGACGTCTTTGACATGAAGATTTAAAAGTTTTTCAAAAGAAGTAAATATTCCTTTGCGAGTTTTGTTCATTTGTAACCTATTTAACCAGACGCGAAAGCGGGTTTCTCTTCTTTCAAACCTGCCAGCACGCCTTACTTCCTAAAAGTTGCTGAATACCAAGAAAACCTTTTACCATAAACTAGCAACGTACGACATTTTTAAAGGATAGTAATTACTGTACATGCCACTACGCTTCTAATCTTACTTGTCTTCTTACAATCTATAATATATTCCTCCTTTCCGCTCTCTCATTCTCTCTCAACCCAAGATTTCATTTTAAAAATTGTAGTTAATGGAGTAAAATTTAATGTTTGATGTAATTCTGCTGCGATTCATGCCAAAAAGTTATCTATCAGTTGCAAGGAATTTTAGCCGGTGCGGCGACAGCTAAATTATTGCGGAACGTAATAAACCTAGCAAGCATCGGGCCATGGCGTAGGTGACGGAAACACGTGGGATTTAATGTCTTCTAATATATACAGTTTAGAGGTTGTTAAAAGGTTGTCCAAGAATCCTTGCAGCGTTGTTACCCCAGGTACCACATCTATTTCCACCCACATGTTATGAGTCAGCCAAGGCTTGAACGTGCCTGCCATCGCTGTTGCAGTCAAACTAAACTTCATATTTATTCTCTTGCCATTCAAGATACACGATACACCCATGAATCCGTTATTTTTGAGCGTGTTGTTTGCTGAAAGGCGTTGTTTTATGTTACAGTCACCTTTCACAAGCACGACGGCCATCTGAAGGTAAATCCTGCGTGGAACACAATAGTCCTCTATGAAATAGTTCCCGCGAACGTAGCGCATAAACTATGGTGGCCTAGAACCGCTTTATTCTTTTATGTGCTTTAAAAATGTACTTGAATGCAAATTTGATTGCCTACGCTGACACCTTTTTACACTCGACGACACACACACAGCAGTCAACAGACACGCATCAGTGTGTTTGCAAATTGATTCTCCTTGTGAACTGTTTTCATTCGTTCTCGTTCTAAGGGCGTATTCGACTTGCTTGGCTTTTACGCATGTGGTTGAAGATAAAGGTTCATTTAACAATGCGTAAAAAAAAACTGATTATGACCTAATATTTGCTTCTATGCAATAATTGTGGGGATGAGGGATGAAACCGCCCGAGTGGCGAGTAATGTTTATACAATTACATTTAGTATTTTCAAAACCCTTAAATTACTACAACTTATAACACATAAAAATAGCATAAACTAAAATTTGCGAACACTGCCGTTTTTTTTTTTAACGCTGCCACTAAATTGACGATCCAGGAACAAGTTTTCACATTCTCGTTAATTTCACTGCTATACGTTTTTCTTTGCTGCTCTAGTGATTGGTTCACACTTCAGCACGCTACCATCATTAGGCGCTCGCATTCATGCGATATATTTAAGAGACAATCCCCGCTTATTCGCGAGGAGTTTGCGGGACCGCAAACAAATTGTTTGGTAAGAGTACCACTCTAAGAGTATTTACGATAAATGCTAACCTACTCATTACGACGTTTTCACATATTCAAGGTTCTCTCCAGCCAAAATGTATCCCCCACGATAATTGTACGTAATTCCGCATCTGTCACTAGATGCCACTACTATACACAGCTTGTGCTGATATACCTACACATTACTTTTTGAACGGATGATTTCGCTGGAGGTAAAGGATAAATAAGAATTCGACAGACAAGCAGTAACCACCAGAATATAGCAAAGTGTCTGGGTTTATAGTCCAAAATGATTTGAGTGATCATTAAATGTTTTGAAGACGGGGTTGAACTACTTTATTGCAAATATTACAAACAGTATTTAAGATCAAATTCTAAGTGTGGAAATGCGAACATATATGTGTACATTGCAAACCCTCTCACTGTAACAGCGTTTTATTTAATTTAATGTACTTGATACGTAGAATGAATAAAGCGTAGAGTACGCATGCCAGCTTCCAAGTGACCACTCATCGTTTTCAAAACAGTAACGCTTATCTGCCAATCGCGCTATTACAACAAACGTTGACGGAATCTGAGGGTAGTTGTATGTAAGTGCTTTGAAACGTTTTTACACTTATCCTGGCCATATTTTAATGAAACTAGAATATACTCAAGATAGCCAAAACGTCTCGTTCATACAAAAGGATGGCTCTGTTGAAAAAAACATATGTGAATAAACATGCGCATCGCTTTATACCATGTGATTTTAACAGTTAGTTTGGTGATTGGTAAGTCAATGTTGAACTTATGCGCAAAAGAGAAAATCGTCCTAGCGACCTACGCCACGAAGGTTGCCAGGTTTCTGGCAGCAGGATATGAACCCGCTTGAGTGGAACGTGGGGAGATTTGGGCGGCTCTTAACATCGAGGCCTCGAGAGCCGATGAGGGTCAAGCGAGGTAGGTATGGAGAAACCCCGGAATGTAAGGGCGGGGGAAACTGGAGATCCCCGAGAAAACCCAACGACCAGAGGCATCGTCCGGCATGATTCCCACGTGCGAAAATCTGGGAATGGCCCCGCCGGGAATCGAACCCAGCTCACCTTCGTGGGAGGAGAGTAGTCTGACCACTAGACCACCGCGGTCCCAACCCGCTTGAAACTTTGCGTTGCGGCTAAGGTGCACAGTATCGCACTTGTCCTTCTCGTTCTAGTCAGTCTGGATAATGGGTGAAGTAAGATAAGACGAGGGTGGAGCAGCCGCGGAATGAAGATGTAGGAGGAAACGGAAGCACCTTGAGAACATACCTCACGCCACGGTGGTGTCTGTCACACCATCCAAACCTCCTCCGGAAAATTTAACGCTGGTCGGTCTCTGGGCTCGAACCGGAGATCCGGTGGTAGGAAAACCGTAGCATCCTTGCGTATTCGGATAATGGCGATCCGAAAATGAAAAGCCACTTCGCCAGTGACGGAAAGTCAGTCCGACGAACCTTGGTTTGTTAGGTAGAGGAGCGACATGAGGTAGAGAGTGCATGCCAGATGCGCCGTGACCAGGTACTGCGCCCCATCACAGAAAGCCACTGTAAGTGTCAGAATCACGTACATAGCTTTATTGGACTAGTGGTATGCACACTGGTTACATATTTATGTGCTTCGAAAAGCAAGTATAATTTCTCGTAAATAATTTTAACTGAACTAGGTAAGTTCACCGAAAATAACTCATTTAAAAAATTTTTATACTGCACTGTACAAACGCTCTCTTCTCTGGAACACGTGATTTGTTTCCGCAAAGAAAAAAATTGTTTAAATATGAACCACTGCAAAGTTGGCTTGAGGCCACAAACATAATTTTTGTTTGATCTATGTACGTATATATTAATGACTATGGTAACTTTATATTGCCGTTACGCTAGTTCAGCAGACGTCTTTATGGTAACGTCAGTTAAACTGCAAAGAAAATTTGTGCTCTGAAAAACAACTGTGATGAGAAAATAAGACTACAGTAACAAATTTTTCCAAATTTTATTTAAAAAAAAAAATGGAAAGGGAACATTAGGACGGCACCTAGACTCGAGCACACATCCCCCGTATTACTATCATAACGCCCTGCAGCACACGACCACCTTGTTTCTTTGTATTGAGGTTACTCTTCATACGTAGGTTCTGCCACGTAGTCAAATGGGCCAGAATATAATGTCACCTCTTGAAAATAATTCATTTTAGTGATTTAGAGAATCACTGCACTTCGGTATGAGATTAAACGTCTGCAGGGAGATTGTACATTTGCAGTTTCGTAACCTTAAAATATACTGGTTTATGAATGTTTGCGTCGGAACAAGAGTTAAGCAATGAAAACTATACAACATGCGACATAAAACCTTTATTGTTATTTAACCGTTACCTTTGATACACAGAAATGTTTCTTTACTGAGACCAAAAGTCCCCAAAGAATGTTTATCCCTTGGCTACAAAGAAAGCTAATATTGCCACAAAACAAAAACGTATACGAAAACATACATTTGCAGCAAACCTGTGTTCATGCAACATTCTCTTTGAATTAAAGCAATATTGTGTCACTGTAAACAAAACAGCTTCAAATAAACGAGTTTCATCGCCGTGCAGAAAACTACAGACGGATTTCTTTTTTTGGCGTGTGCTTGAAACCGAACTTTACGAGAAATGCTCACAATCAAACTGGCAGTTCTCGTGCCAGTTTCGAAGACAAGCTTGGAAGACGGATATAATTCTACCACAATTGTGGTCCATGGTTTGGTAGCAGGTGCCTTCGCGTGGACTTGACGACGGCCAGGATCATAAGATAGGGGNAGTTGCGGGTGCCTTCTGGCGCCCAGTATCGCCCCCTCTAAATACTGCCGATAATCTTATAGTGTCCGTTCACGGTTACTTCCAGCTTTTCTGAAGCCCCGCTAAAGATCTATTTCCATGATACTCCTCCGCCTCATGCAAACAAACAAAGCTTAGAAAATTCCACCAGAGGGCCAACGCTCCTAATTCGTGCGCGCTCAGAGTAATAATATTTTGCGTAAGAACTATTTCTTATTAGGCATTACCAACATACCTATTTTCTCTCTGTGTTTATTCATATGAGATATAAATGAAATATCATAATGTATAGGTAAAGTATAATTAAAAGTGTAAATTTAACAAAAAAAAAAAAAAGATGTAATTTAATGTTAACACGAGTATAGAACGCTTGAGATACATGGCATGTTTAGGAAACAACTGAACACGTGATGTACGGAAAGATTTTTAAAAAAGGTTTGATTCGAAAAGTGTGAAGAAACAAGCGAATGGACTATAGGAAGTAATGGTCAGCTTGAAGACGCCACGGCGTGCAAGACGGACGACGAAAATGGCGGTGTCGCGAGCAGCCTCGACGGCCGACGAGGTGGGAGGGCGTGCGTGGTTGGTGGTGGAGGGCGGGGCCGGGGCGACCCCTGGGTATCACTCTTCTGCCGCTGACGGCCGCTTCTTGCCGGCGCGCGACCAGCAAGGCGCCGTAATGCCCTTTTAATATTCCCATTCGAAAGCGATT
>NQII01001128.1:200025-224568 GCA_002778355.1 Clitarchus hookeri | reverse complement strand
GGCCGACGGAAACCGAGGAGGACGGAGCGAATCCGCGAGCAGACAACAACGGCAGCCGGCCGTCGTCAGACGCAGAGTACTGCGTGGACCCGAGAAGGAGGAACTTCGAGGCCAGGCGCCGAGACGCCCACCAAGTGCGAGAGCAGTTCCAAGTCACCCGCCGAGGGAAGACAGCGCCGCAGTGTCAGATAAGTAGTTCTACACCAAGTGTGAAGAATCTCCCCACCCCCCCATTACGCAAAATCGCCGCGCCAAGTATCACGTAATCTACGTACAGAAAAGGGAGGGCGTTGTCTCGTGAGTTCATGTACCAGTTAACCTGTTCAAGCAACAATAAAACTCGAGTATATGAACTCACAAATAAAGTGTAATTTATTAGTAAATTGGACCTAGAGACAACAGTGTCGACGTATTCCTACGCCCTATCACTAAGGGCTAGCATAAAGTTATGGCGCCTCACGCCGCAGAGCAGATTCAATACCCACTTCCAAACTTCAGCATTTGGCAGGTATCACTTCTCAAGCTTATATATTATTATTATAATCGATTAACGGTTACTTCTAACTTTTCTGAAGCCCTGCTAAAGTTCTATTTCCAGGGTATTTCTACGCCTCATGCACACGAAGCTTAACCAAGTCTAGCAAATTACACCAAAGGGACAACGCACCAAATTCTTGCGCACTCAATAAAAAATAGTTCAAAAGCAAAATATTATTACACTAAATATTGCCGAAATGCTTTTTTTTTCACTGATTTTATTTGCATTAATTATAAATTAAATATTATAATTTATAGATAACTTATATGTATAAGTTCTGTTTAACAGAAAATGAAGTAGATGTATTTTAACAGAAGTATAAAAACGCCTGCGATAGCTTATACGACACATTTAAGAAACAATTAAACACGTCATATATGGGGTGAATTTTCAAAGGTTAGATTCGAAAAGTGTGAAGAAACCATGAATAGACAATATAGTACAATTTTTTTTTTGTCATGTGGGCAGTCACAGAAAAGCTACTAACGAGCAACAGTAGTCAGGCAAAGGAATATCGAGAAAGTGTGTAAAACAATTACCTATGTCATGTCGATACCTAAAATTTAACACAAAATCTGTGATGCAGGTTGTGATGAAAATTCCTTAAATACACGACGGCGGAGACTTGGTCACGCATTTACATGGCGCGCGAATTGGGGCAGCGTGTTTGTAATAAACGTTTTTAAAACCAACTATTCCATGTGTGCGCGAAAAGAAATAATACTTCAGACTAGGGTGGAATACAACCTTTTATTATAACAGATCACGCTTATGTGCAAACATTGTTTTGAACCTCTTCAACGTCGCCAAAAATGACATTATCAGATTGTTATAATGTAAAATATTCCGGGCGAATTCCTGCGAAATTAGTATAGGACCTTGCGCTTAACCTTGATACATACTTTCCAGTAATAAAACGATAGGGCCACCGCTTAATTCAAGGTCCCACAAGTATACGCAGAACGATGAGAACACTGCACTCCAGTTCAAAGCCTTGCACATAGCGGTGATGGTGAACTTGATGCACGTGGCAATATCGCCCTTATCGCTCCCGCGCTTCTCGGCCTCAAACGTGGGAAAAAAAGCTCCAGGTAGACGGATCCCTAAATCTATGGGGATACTCTGCAGCGACGTAATGCAGAAGTAGAGAAACTGGAGTACCACGAGAAAAGCCGCTCGCAACGTCCGCCACGTTCCTCGCATGCGAAAGTATGGCTGTGAACCGCAGTGTAAACGGAACCCAGTTCGTCCTGGTCTGGCCACTACAATACTGAGGCGCTTATGAAAGAAACGCGAAAACACAGATGCGTTGAGCTCTCAGCGCTTAGAAGTTATACCGCAACACATGCATAGACCGACGTCATCCCTTAATGCTTCATCAATTCTGCGCCTCACTCACGCAAACAAACATCCCGATTGGCGGATTCGCAATATATTTCACCTATATTTACGGAACTGCTAGGGATTTGAATACTGGGACATAATGGGGCCGCGGTGATGCAGTGGTCGGAACACTCGTCTCCCACCACGGCGAGGCAGGGTCGCGATTCCCGGCAGGCTNGTGCGCCAGAGTACCACACACGTGTTTTATAACCCAGGGGGACGACAAGCACCCCGGGCCACGTGCAGAGACAGGGGAAGTTGAATATGGCGATGAAGCCTACATAACCACGAGGAGGAGGACCAAACGGGGCAGTCGGCCGACGGAAACCGAGGAGGACGGAGCGAATCCGCGAGCAGACAACAACGGCAGCCGGCCGTCGTCAGACGCAGAGTACTGCGTGGACCCGAGAAGGAGGAACTTCGAGGCCAGGCGCCGAGACGCCCACCAAGTGCGAGAGCAGTTCCAAGTCACCCGCCGAGGGAAGACAGCGCCGCAGTGTCAGATAAGTAGTTCTACACCAAGTGTGAAGAATCTCCCCACCCCCCCATTACGCAAAATCGCCGCGCCAAGTATCACGTAATCTACGTTGTCTTTTCCCTCCCGCAACAGAGCACTCAAGTACATCCAGTTAACCTGTTCAAGCAACAATAAAACTCGAGTATATGAACTCACAAATAAAGTGTATAAATAATCATTTAACCTGGATCTCTGTTGTCACAGCTGCATAAGGAACGCCCTATCACTAAGGGCTAGCATAAAGTTATGGCGCCTCACGCCGCAGAGCAGATTCAATACCCACTTCCAAACTTCAGCATTTGGCAGGTATCACTTCTCAAGCTTATATATTATTATTATAATCGATTAACGGTTACTTCTAACTTTTCTGAAGCCCTGCTAAAGTTCTATTTCCAGGGTATTTCTACGCCTCATGCACACGAAGCTTAACCAAGTCTAGCAAATTACACCAAAGGGACAACGCACCAAATTCTTGCGCACTCAATAAAAAATAGTTCAAAAGCAAAATATTATTACACTAAATATTGCCGAAATGCTTTTTTTTTCACTGATTTTATTTGCATTAATTATAAATTAAATATTATAATTTATAGATAACTTATATGTATAAGTTCTGTTTAACAGAAAATGAAGTAGATGTATTTTAACAGAAGTATAAAAACGCCTGCGATAGCTTATACGACACATTTAAGAAACAATTAAACACGTCATATATGGGGTGAATTTTCAAAGGTTAGATTCGAAAAGTGTGAAGAAACCATGAATAGACAATATAGTACAATTTTTTTTTTGTCATGTGGGCAGTCACAGAAAAGCTACTAACNTGTGAAGAAACCATGAATAGACAATATAGTACAATTTTTTTTTTGTCATGTGGGCAGTCACAGAAAAGCTACTAACGAGCAACAGTAGTCAGGCAAAGGAATATCGAGAAAGTGTGTAAAACAATTACCTATGTCATGTCGATACCTAAAATTTAACACAAAATCTGTGATGCAGGTTGTGATGAAAATTCCTTAAATACACGACGGCGGAGACTTGGTCACGCATTTACATGGCGCGCGAATTGGGGCAGCGTGTTTGTAATAAANCCTTAAATACACGACGGCGGAGACTTGGTCACGCATTTACATGGCGCGCGAATTGGGGCAGCGTGTTTGTAATAAACGTTTTTAAAACCAACTATTCCATGTGTGCGCGAAAAGAAATAATACTTCAGACTAGGGTGGAATACAACCTTTTATTATAACAGATCACGCTTATGTGCAAACATTGTTTTGAACCTCTTCAACGTCGCCAAAAATGACATTATCAGATTGTTATAATGTAAAATATTCCGGGCGAATTCCTGCGAAATTAGTATAGGACCTTGCGCTTAACCTTGATACATACTTTCCAGTAATAAAACGATAGGGCCACCGCTTAATTCAAGGTCCCACAAGTATACGCAGAACGATGAGAACACTGCACTCCAGTTCAAAGCCTTGCACATAGCGGTGATGGTGAACTTGATGCACGTGGCAATATCGCCCTTATCGCTCCCGCGCTTCTCGGCCTCAAACGTGGGAAAAAAAGCTCCAGGTAGACGGATCCCTAAATCTATGGGGATACTCTGCAGCGACGTAATGCAGAAGTAGAGAAACTGGANAAAGCTCCAGGTAGACGGATCCCTAAATCTATGGGGATACTCTGCAGCGACGTAATGCAGAAGTAGAGAAACTGGACATCTACGTTACCTTTTCATTGCGTGCCCGTGTCTAGTGGGAGCGGAGCCGCCGTAATTACCTTACCCACAGTCGGTCGACGTACGTTTATTATAGTACATTTGCAGTATCTTCACATTATTGAACGAAACCTTTGAAAAATCACTCCACGTATGAAAGCGTTTGGTTGTTTCCTAAGTGTATTATATATAACACGCGTTATATACTTCTGTTAATATAAATATAAACTACCTTATTTCTAGTTAAATTGAACTTTTACTTATATTCCATAAAATTAAAATATTTCATTTATAACAAACGTTAATAAAAACCAGAGTGAAAATAGGTGTGAAGGTAATGCCTAGTATGAAATAGTTATAATACATAATGATACGAAACTGAATCGGAATGCGCACGAATGCGGGTGCGTTGTCCCTGGTTGAGGTTTGTTTGCGCGAGACGGAGGCATATCCTACAATTAGAACTTTAGCAGAGCTTCAGTAAAGTTGGAAGTAACCATGAACGGACTACATCCACAAAACTAGAGCTATTTCGCTGGCCAGTTAAACAAGCTCCTCACTGTATTCTCGCTTTCAAGGGCGGACAATCCACAAGCCAGGTGAAGCGGCCACTGCACCTTGAAGGGAAGTGGATATGGACTTCAACTCGCATAGCATAAGGTGGCGAAGTTACGTTATGTGGTCTAATTAACACTGCAATTTATTGTAGGTAGCAACACCTGATTTTCGAGAAAAGCGTTCCTCCCTACTTGTGTATCAAAACACTTTGGCTCAAATCCACTTTCGCGATTGGTCGATTATGGGTAATCGAATCCTAACTGGCCCACTCAAGTAACACACTCTCTTCTCGTAAAACACGCATCCAATAAACAAAGGAAAATTACAAATGTGCACGCGCGATATTGGAAGCTAACCTGCGTTGAGGTCTCTTCGAGAAAATAACGTGTCCTTAATAGGGCTGAAAGGCTACTAAGGTGAAACTGCTGTGCAGTATTGCTTTGGTGCATGTTTACGTATTTGAACCCCAATACACCTTATTGCAAATCCAGAGTAGGTGTGGGTGGGTGGTTCAACGTCATTCTCGCTACTGTACTCAGAGAGTAGTTGCCCGCCATTGCTCGCTTTCACCGGCCGGCCTTACGTTAACGTCAGGTTATCAGACCGTGGCGAACATCGGTATTATAAACACAGACTATCATACGTCATCTCGAACTTTACACGCAGAGAGGTGGAAAACTGCTTGCTCGACTCCGTGACCTTACACCTGGGGGGGGGGGGCTTGTTTGTTTCCCGCCACTGCATCTTGGTGGCAGTTTCATGTTTGTGGCCTAGCGGATCCTTTTATGTTGTTGGTCGCCACTTTCTTCACGTGTCCTTCAGTCTGTTACTCCTAAACACCCACCCGTAACTTTCTAGATGCACTGTTTAAACTGTCCGGCCCAGTGGCGTGTGGTGAAGTGTTGCAAGGTAAAGCGGTGCTTGCTCAGTGCTGTACACACTCGGCGCACGCAGCAAGAATCAGTAACCCCAGTGGAGTTGGGAGAAACTAATGTACTGCGGCCACTAACGAGAGAGCGGCGAGGCTCCCATTACACACGCGCTGTGACGTCAAATGCACTACTGCGTTTAAGTGGCCGATGTGTAAACTAGCAAACGATTAGGTATAGCACAGAGCAAAACACAGCTTACCTTGCAACAGTTCACCACACGCCGCTGGACTCCAACCATAAATAAAGAGAGTAATCTTTAAAAAGTAAGATTACTCTAAAATAAGTAGTTCTTGGTTGAGTTATTATAAACGATATTTCTACATGGAGATTTGATTGGGCAACAGTTACATCATGAGAACACATAATTTTCAATAAAGAATTACTCGTTTGTGTTCAAAATATCGAAATAGATCAGTTATTATTTTTAAGATTTTAAAATGTTTTGTGTGTATTAAGTAAATCCAACTTTCGTGGTGTAAACTTATTTATATCATCTTTGTATATAGCACAAATAATATTTTTTGTTTCACTTATATATTGCGTCGTCAATATTTTTCTGCGCCAACAAAAAAAATGCGCATGAAATCTCATAACCATGTAAACAGCAACTTGAAATTAAAGCTGAAAATGCAAGTCTCCTGTGCTGCTAATTAAAGACTTCAATATGGCTAGGGTCAAGGGAAAAAAACCATAATCAGCACCTACAATTACATATACACGGATAGCGGACAACACTCGTGAAATGTACGTCAATTTTCTTGTCTGCTTGGGGACATGATCGTTGTTTTAAACGTTAAGCGATGACACTGTACCATATTCACATTTGGCTGCCTAAAACCACAGACTAAAGATGAGGTAGACCGCTTGTTCGTCTTCTGCGCATGTACCCAACATTTACCTACCCCAATCATGAACAACTGTCGAAGTCACATGGCCAACACTTATGATATTGCTAGTTTTTATTTTAATTTTTAAATGAAAAGCACTATTATACGAATAAAATACTTTTACCAATTTGAATTTAATAGAACTGCATTACAAATTGGTTGGAAGAAGAATACTTACATCTCAACGCATTTGTTTACAAATCATTTCTCTAACCTAAACTCCAAACCGTGCCGTTTTCGCTAGACGTGTTGGCAGAAAAGCAGTTCAACGTTGGGACACGGAGATTGGTTGTGCGCAGACAGCGAGGTCGGTCTGCTTCAATTTTTAGTCTACGCCTGAAACGAGCGGACCGGAGCACATCATCGCCACGGTCCAATTAGTTAAGCGATTTATAAACGTCAATAAATAAATTCGTCGATATCGCGGCAATTTCATTGTGCACGTGGGACACAATGAGTAAAATATACACACAGGGAGATACAATTACGCACTCGCGCGGGCAGTTTTGTTGTCGCGATAATAGAAACTGGAAACCGGGCTGTTGTGATTATTCGGGAAAGCCAACGTATCGGCGAGAACCGACCGGCAGCGGAGAGCCACCCTGAAACGTGGTCGATCCACCGGCGCGGGATGGCTGCAACAGTTAGTTATTACTGGCAACAATGGAAAATTAACTCTTCACGGAACACCGGGTTTCACACAGCCGCCACTTTATTGCGTGGATTTCACGCCCAAAACGTTCGGGCTTCGGGAAGAGAGTTAATTGATTCGCCAAGGGCTTTGAACTTCGGAGGCTTCGTAAAAAATGCAACTGGCTCCACCCCAAAACCAAATTCCTCTTCCCCCCTCCGCCCAACCGACCTCATGAAGCTGCCCCTTAAACACGAGCCGCGAAGTCAATATAATAACCCGCGATGTTCCGCAAGGNGTCACGTCCCACACCACTCGATTAGCCATACATTACGCGCGTAACCTTGGCGCAGTAAATATCATTACCGTTATGGCGGCCGCCCTGCCGTTGCCGCGAAAGCATGCAGCTGATTGCTATCTGGGCGTCAATACGCCGCACTCATTGTGAGTTATGACCTGCTGTGGTGCGTACTGGTGAATTATCCATATGGCCGCGAACCCATGCTTTATTATCTTATTACTCGCCGACTGCGGTCGATTCAACGGCGAAAATAGTTCCGTGAATGAGACAATAACAGTAACAATACGTTCTCAGTAGCCATCACTCTGATATCCATCGAGGGGAAAAAAACACCGCTACCACTTATCGACAATTCAAGGCGAAAGCAGCGATAAGTATGCATAATACCCGCCACAACTGATGGCGAAAATACTTTCTTTTGATTTTTTTTTTCTTTTAATGTTTCTATATGAATGTGCTTCAGGAATCATCAGCCGTCCCGGCTTTCTGAGGTAAGAACCAAGAACCTCAAAGCAGAAATCAAGCGCGTATAAAATTCGAAGTCACAGAAAACGGCACCAAATAATCAAGGACGTGAACAGGCATAGTGTTTGACCGAGGTTTGAAGTGGATATTTGTGGCAGAGACGGTGTACAGAAACAAAACATTTCGCTTTCAAAAAGTTAGGTAAACAATTTTATACATAAAAAAAGACGGTATTTTGGTTGTATCTAATAAGTTTACAAAATGGCGTATTTTACCATTACACTGGCTTCTACCATTAGAATGCACATGTGATTGGATTAAATAAAAATTATGTTCATTAAATCGCTAATATTATTTATAGATTTGTTATCTTATTGCAATTACTTTCTTATTTCTAAAGCTATAAAATATATATTTAAATCATTTAGCTACATACACCTGCATCGGTTTGTTGCCATCAGTGAGTAACAAGTGATTACCGACAATGTTCAAAATTATATATACACCAAATCGCAAAATTGGAATATGATGGAAATGCCAATTTCAACGCAGTCTGAGTGGCAAATAAATCTTTAGAAGACTACTGCATCGACAGCGACTAACAAGGCCAGTAGTGTGATTATCTTCCTTCGGGGACACAGTTCAAGGCTAGGAGGTAGGAGACTTCCGCCATCTTGGTAGGCGCAGCTGGCGGCCATGTTGGCCGACGGCCTAGGACGGCCATGTTATAGACAAAATCGCCTGTTTCACTTAAAAAACCAATTCCGGAATTAATTATTTTGTCCAAAAACAATGTACTTCACCAAAAAATTTAAAAAAAAATGGAAAAAAGAGAAAGGCAGAACAGAAATCTTGACCATTGACATTGACCCATGACCTTGCTCTTAGCCTTTAATAGATGGTTTAAGTTTTTTGTGATTTTTGCCATTTTTTTCTTAATTTCCCGAGTTCAAGGTCATTTGGTTGAAAGTCAAGGTCACCAACATCTAACATGGGTGTCTGAGTCAGTGATGTAATATTTTTCTTAACTGTTATTAGTTTCTTTCGGTTTTTTTTGCGATATTTCTTAATTTTTTTANTGTTTGCGATTTCTCTTGAATTCATTATGATTGTGAGTGGTGTGGATGGAAAGGGGATGAAGTAAGGGTGGTGGGATGAGTGTAATGTTAATGTTATGTGTTCCTCAATTTTTAATTTTTTAAAAATATTTTTTGCTATTTTTTTTTATTAATATATTATCAGTAAATATTCCATGTTTGGGGTCGCCAAAACAAGTTTGGAAATAGACGACCCGGGGTCAATGTCAAGGTTCAAAATCCATGTCATGGGTCAAGGTCATGTGTTAAGGTTTTTGGTCCAATTTCCTCATTTTTCCAATTTTGGAAAATTTTTGGTGAATTAAGTGATTTTTGGGCAAAGTAATTTCGGAATTGGTTTTTGGAGTGAAACAGCCGATTATGTCGATAATATGGCCGTTCCAGTCCGCCGGTCTTCCCTACCAAAATGGCGGACGACTCCTACCTCATATCCCTAACCCTGTGTCCCCGAAGGAAAACAATTACTCTACTAAGGCCCCTTCTTATCCCAACGCATCGCCATAGGAATTGTGCACTTGTTTTGTCATAGACGCCGTGGATGTGGAATGGAAACAAATCAGTCAAATGAAAAAATTCTACTCTTTTCCCTGCTTGCTCTTCAGCGTGCTTGGTCGTGGGGTAACGAGCCCAACTCGTATTCGAGAGGTCCTTTTCTTTTAACGAGTGGCTTAGCGTCTCGTCAACAGAGGAGACATCAAAGACAACAGCTGCTCGGAAAATCAATAGCAACAAAGGAATCGGTCATTACTAAGCTCGACTTTTAAAAGTGCTCACTAAACCCGTAGAGAGGTACAGAACCTTTTGCCTTTAACTTTTTTATAGCCATTTACAATTTTGGCACAATGCAAGTGCTCCACAAAATTAGCGATTCTTATCACACGCCCGTCTCAAAGTGTATTATTAACCTCGCCAATACATTTCCTTGGCGTGTGCGGCTTGCACGTGAATATAAACTAATTTCATATTAAAGATGTAATAAACAGTCATGGCAGATTGCTTACGCGGGATCCGAACCTAGTACCTCGGGATGCGACGGTAATGTTGCTATAGTCTATTCGCGGTTTCTTCACACTTTTTGAATCAAACCTTGAAAAAATCACCCCACGTATGACATGTTTCGTTATTTCCTAAATATTCAGTGCAAACCAAGCTTTTCTACCTTGGTTAACGCAAAAGTATCTTATTTTTAAATTAAAATAAAGTTAAACCTATATATTTCATTTATAAATTATATTTAATTTATAATAAATATGAATAAAAAAGGCGAGAAAAAATATGTTTTGGTAGCGCCTAGTAAGAAATAGTTCGTATGCAAAATTGTATTACAACTGAGTGCGCACGAATTCGGTGCGTTGTGCTTTGGCGTGATTTTCCAGACTGAGTTCAGCTTAGTTTGCACGAGGCGGAGGAATATCCTGGAAGTAGAACTTAAGCAGGGCTTCAGAAAAGTGCGAAGTAACTTAGAATGGATTATAGCGACCGCTGCCAAGACGATCAGTTTTGTAGCACACCAAGGTAATAAAGGCTGTTCATGAAGTCAACCCTCGAAAAATGTCACTGTCCCTACCTGCGTGTATTTTTAACGGGCACACGTAGTGTCATGCGGCCAGTAAAGTTTGGTATCGACGGAGGAAAAGTAGTTCCATATCTCAACGTTGAATTAAAAGTGTTCGGTAAACATTTGTCAACACCACAATGATTTATTTTTCTTTCCAAATTTTTAAAGCATATATGTGTATTAAAAAATTATTTACAAAATAATTACTTTTATAATAATTTTACAGCTTCCCTTTACTAACGCATGAATAAAGTAATCAGGTCCACGGCAATGTTGATTTTACATATGGCGGAAGGATACTCAATGTGCTTGCATGTAGATCTTAAGCAGGGTTTTCAAAAGTGCTCATTTTACCGTGAACTACTTATAAAAAACACCCTGTGTCTTAATATTATTACGTGTTTTATGCAACGGAGTAAAATTAACCATTCGAATTGACAGCTTCTTTTAACGTCGCATCTCGTAATACAGAGCAATTAGATTTTGACCCAAACGTTAAAAAAAAAAACAAGACAAAACCTTCACAGATGTGTTAGCTTAAATATACTGAGCGTCTCCAAAGAGTTCCAAAATATCCCGCGTCGGGTTTTCCGCCATTTTGAACAATTAAGCGACCATGTTGGATTTTCGCCTATTTTTGGGGAAATATGTAGCACTCAAGCTACTTAATATTTTCAGTTGGTGCTTTTTTCAACATGTTTGTTACAGAAGCGGCTTGCACACAGTGCGTACATTTTACGTTTATTCACTTTTATTCCGTATACGTGGCTTTGAAAAAAATATTTTCAATATTTTTTTTAATGTAAAGTTGCAATATTTTAGCGACTTAAATTAATACTGCTTACAATATGGAAAAATGTTCCAAATAAGAGTTGAAGAGCGTTAAAAAAAAACCTATGGGAATCATATAATGATGTAGTTGAAAACGAAGGGGCAGATTATGTAACTAAAAAACTTAAACACCACTTCATACCAGGAGAGCTGCTCTATCTTCCAGCCAGTGGGCTACTGACATGTTGGTGCAACTGCACATCCGAAGACCTGTATGAGGTAAGCTTACAAACAATTGAATTTTGCCGTACGATTATGTTTTACAGCTCTGTCCTTCTAAAATTATTGCCTGCATTTATTAATGTAAATTTTAAATTCAACTGTTGTGTCGTGTATGTTATGTTCTGTACTGCCCCTGCCAACCGATCCGACATACCACGCCTACAAATAAGCTGCACTGTGAACCCAATACATGGTAGAGTTCTAATATGTTTTATTACTCCGATAGGTTTCTAAACGCCCTAAAACTTTTATGTCGAACATGTTTCCATGTTGTAAGTAGTTTTAATTTAAATCGCTAAAATATTACAACTTCACATTAAAAAAAAATCAAAAATATTTATTTTAAAGCCACATAAACGGAATAAAAGCGATTCAAAGTATAATGTGCGTACTTGGTGTGCAAGCCAATACTATAACAAACATGCTGAAAAAAAAAACACCAACTGAAAATGGTAAATAGTTTGAGTACTATATATTTTTTTCCCCAAAATTGGGCAAAAATCAGACGTAGCAGCTTTATTTTTCAAAATGGCTGAAAACCAGTCACGGGATTTTTTGGGACTCTTTGAGGACGCTCAGGAGATGTAACCTAACACATCTGTGAAGGTTTCGTCTTGTTTTTATTAATGTCTGGGTTTGAGCCTAATTTTGCCTAAATGTAAATGCACTGTACTAGCCTAAGTCTAGCCATACCCTCAACCAGATCCAAACAGACGCCCACCGGTGTTGGAGTCTTGGTGTTTTAAGAGTAGTATGTAGCTGCGTGTTCGGGGTCAAGAAGCGAAGGAGCTATACGGGCGACAATAACACGCACCCCTAGCGCCTCATCGCTCCTAAGCGCGCAGGGCGTGCAGTGTTTCCGTCGTGACGCTGTACTGTGCAAATTAGATCTGTAGGAGTGGGACTTTATTGCACGCGATGAAAGCTCAAGGATTAAACTACGCCCGTAAAGCAGCAATTTTCCGTTACCGCTTAAGGAAACTGCATTGGAAAGCTCTAAATATGCGGCATTTAACCACTTTCACGATTTTTTTTTCTCCGTAATTACATGTAATACGATAAAAACGCAAAAAAAAGTGGGGCATAGATAATTTTTTCTTGTCTTTTCTGGCAAAAAGGAGGATTTTCAGAACATTTATTTACTGAGATGCGCATATTCGAGCAAACAACTATTTCACAGAAAATGTTTCGGTACATACTCTTCTTAACTCTTGCGTCACCGGGACAGCCAATATCACTCTGGATTTGGCAACAACTCGAGTGCAGTTTCGTGTGTCGAAAGGCGGAATACCAGTTCTGGTAACACAAAACATGTGTCCACGAAGCACAACATATATCTCGCTTCAAGCGTGGCAAAGGAAACTTGGCATCCTCGCGGCTATGTTCTCAAGCGCTGTGCCAAAATTTGCTACGGCAACATTTGTTATACAAAAAAGACTTCATTTTGGCACTGCGCAAAGCTGAGAGGGTCAATTCGCAAGCGACTGAACGTTCGAGACAAAACACATTTTAAATATACGTAAATGCCTATGTGATAGCAAGTTACAGTTTCAAATGCAACTTAAGACAAAACGTTTCAAAGCGAAGCAAGAATGGTTGTCCATCAGGAGCAAAATCTGTCCTAAATAATTTCAGGTTCACTGTACTGCTATAGTCATAGTTACACAACAAATACACGCAATACACGCATGATTTATTCCCAACAGCGCTGGGATATATTTAAGACTACATTGACATCAGTTACAAGAAACTGTTACAGTCATAACATTTATGACAGGTGGAATACGAAGTACTTTGGGAATCTTGGAAAATAAGAGACATTCTTTAAAGTAAATACAATGTCGGAATGTCATATGCAGCCAAAATTCTTGAAAGTGTAAAAAAAAAAAAAAATAACGATGAAAGAGTAGTTTGGATATTAAATAAATTCCGTAAAAATCCCTTTGAAGTTTTGCAAGAAAAAAAAGGGTAGGGGGTTATAACTAACCATTCCGGGAACTCTCCAGGATAACCTAATCCTCCTCCCCATCAACTGCGAGTCCTCCGTTCGTGCCGTGTAAGATGTTGAACCCTAATCAAAAATAGAAAATTCTTTCNAAAGGGGGGGGGGGGGGGGGGGGGAGATTAAGTGTAAATACTCAATGCCATCAAAGTGAGTCGTGAAGGAACAGTCCACATATTAAGTTTCTATACTTAATACCGGGGAATATTTTATCTGATGAGCACGTCAAAACTGTCAAAACCCATGGACTGGTCTAAAACTAGCTTAATGTTTATGTAAGTACGTGTTTCGAACTAACGTTACATTTACTCCGACCAACTTTTAAAGCAACTGGGATGTATTCAGCCAGCGCAAGCACTATATTTTTTGGGCTGGGAAGGAGGGGGGGGGGGATACGAGTCTCTTTTTAACTCCTAAACGTAAACATTAATTTTTCGTTTCAAGTATTGCAAAAGAAGAAATTCTTGGTAAAAGAAGTAATGACAAATTCCTTACAATACCTGACCTTTTGGAACCTATGGAAAGGATTTCAGTAGATCAGTGAGACACAAAAAAACAATCAATTTTAAAATAGTTCGTGTAATATCAGTAATAAATAGCATTGTCCTGCATTGGTGCTGCCCTCTCGACCCGTACAGAAGGAACCATGATTTCACATATTCCTCAACAAGCCACACATGAACGAGCATACTCGTGGATATGTCTAGGAGTTAAAAAGTGAAGGTGATCTGAACTGGACGTCACAGTTTGAATGTGTGGTTCTGACAGTTGTGCTCGCAGATCGTGCTCCAGAGACAGGGACGTGCGCAGAAGACTAAGATAAGTGCACCTTTCCCTGAGGGCACGGCCGGGGTCTCTCCCCCGCGGCGGCGGCGTGCTCTCGTTAGGTCCGTGGGCGGCCGATAAATAAATAGCGTGTCTGGCGGCGTGAGTAATGCGGCGTTGGAAGGGCCGTGGGACGCCGCCCACCGGCAGGCGCGGGGGTCGCCCCCTGCCCTGCCCTGACCTGCCACCACGCATAAATTCAATTACCAGGCGAATGGCAGCACGGCACGGCGTGCTAGCGTGGGCTGCTGCTGCCGCTTACCTGCAACACACACAGAACACGCATTCCTCAGCACCAGCCTCCAGTTCTTACCAAGGTACAGTAGCGTCTCCACACTCACCTAGCAGCGGTGTGCGGTCAACTGTAGCAGGGTAAGCTGTGCTTTGCCCTCCGCTGCACCTTATCGTTCGCTAGTTTACACATCAGCCACGTAAACGTACTAGTGTATTTGACGTCGCAGCACGTGTGTAACGGGTGCCTCGCCGCTCTCTAGCGAGTGGCCAATTTCTCCCGGCTCCACTCTGGTTACTGGTTCTCCTGCTGCGTGCGCGCCCAGCGTGTACAGCGCTGAGCAAGCACCAGCTTACCTTGCAACATTTCACCGCACGCCACTGTCCCCTAGGTACCGGACTCGAATCCCGGGCAAGCCACGTGTATACGTGTCGCTACCAAATGTTAAGGATAAAAACAGTCTGTAACAGCATAAAAAGGGAAATTAAAAAATTTAAATAAACATAAATTAAAGTAAACAATTAATAATTAAAATAATATGGTTACATGTCGCGCCCTGAATTCAAGATTATCGTAACTCAAAAAATTTAGTCTAAACAATTTTTGTGTCGGAGGAAATATAGTATCTATCATTTGACAGTTCACGTTATCACAGTTTTAACATGTACTGCACAATCCCTTGCCGACAACACCCAATTGTTTTACTCTCTTTATCGTACATAAGACATTTTGAGTTACGATAGCCTCGCATTCGCGGTGCGATATTCTTACAAACTAACTTACTTTGAACTTAACATGTAAAACGGCACAAGTCACTTCCTTGTCTGGGGTCACCAAAGCCTCTTTGACAACGAGGTTCTGTGTCGGAGTCCTGGGTGAATCATCGTTGTGCCGATTATTAATGTAATTTTGGGTCAGTTTCAACTTGTAAAGCTAAGAAGCAAGTGGTGTTAACGAATGCGTGGCCTGGAGATAACGCTTTGCTTGCTTTTAAGTGGACCCCCCCCCCCACCTCTCAACCACCTACCATTCTCCAAGGTTTTTAGAATAATTGTATATTTTTTAACATATTATAAGTAGTAAGTATTTCTTTTAAAAAAAACAAAAAACAATGGAAAAATGTGTTATACCCCATTTTTGACGTAATAATGAGGATTCTGACAGAAAGTCTTGTAAGAAATTAATTTTGAAAAGTTAATAAACCACAGTTTTTTCGAACTTTTGTTGGGATAGCAAGAATGGCACGAAGTAATCTCTCATGCTGATATCACAATATCAGGACAGACGCGACGCGAATAAAATAATTTTCCAGCCAATCAGTATCGAGACACTTGTGAATTCAACGCGACAAAAATCGGCCGCGCGACAAAATTTACGTATAGAAAATATTTCTAATTTATTCGCGTCGCGGGCGTGACAGGTCTGCACATCTCTCTAACCCGCCAACTTGTTAGTGTTAGAGTTTTACATGCGCTGTTATCCTCCGTATTAATAAGCAAAGCAATGCATTTTTATGCGTAGCTGTAACTATACAGCCATATTTCCACGCTCGAAGTAACTGCGGACATGGAAAGAATTTGTTGAAAGTAAAATAAGAAAATAATGGAAACAGTATTGGCTGTCGTAAAAGAGGCTAGTATGTAGTGAAAGCTAGTGGTTAACATTAACACGAATTTTGTTGTCGTGTCACGCCCTTCGCGTAGCATCTGTCGCGCTATTGTGATCCCAGCCAGGAGAACTACACTTCGTTCGCCTAAGAGAGGAGCATAAGTTGTGGCTTTTTTTTTTTCAGATTTGAAGTTTATTGTTAAACCTGAAATAAATCTACATATATATGAAGCACGTTAACAATTTCTTATGTCTATACTCTAAACATGAAACAGTTTAGAATTGAACCAAATCAGTGAAAACAGCGAAAATTGCGCGACTTATAATCAGTGCCAGATAACTAATTAATATGGCTGCTCAATTTCACGGATTTATTTGTGATTCACACTGAATGTTGAGAATTCCACTGTCTTTAAGTCACACGTTGCCAGTTCATTTGCTTGATTGGTCAGTCGGCAGTAGCTTATCAATTGACTTCCAGTGAATGTTATTTCACTGATAGATATCACTGATCCGAGCTTAGAGTGTAGCATTCTAGTGGCATTAAAAACTATTATTAGCTGTAGTGAAATATTTTACTCAGGTGCCATATGGAAATTTGACGCAAAATAGAAAATCAGAATTCTCATAATTACGTTGTTTAGTTTTGAAAATTATTTTCACAATTCTTTTCCCCGTTTACAGAACCAGTAATTGACACAGTATCACAAATATGTAGTCTACAATACGTTACCAATAACTATAGAAAAAAAGTTTGGAATCTTGAACAGCCCTACAGGCTTGGGCCAAAGAGTGAAATTGTAATCAGATTTAGACTGTAAAATCCACGCACGATTGCGTGTTATTCGGTGTTTGAGCGCATTGGCCCTAACGACGTCTGCAATACCCAATACTGGAAATTATCCACTCATGACGCAACATTGGTTGTCTACTGTCCCAGTAGAAGGAGACGATTGGGCCAGCGTTCTCCAGGAGGTGTCGAAAACCATGTAGACCAATGGTTAAAGTTATATAAACACACCTGTTTTGAATTCTAGCTTGTCTTAAAACGAATCCGCGAATTCTTCATGTCTCCACTCGTGATACAATTCTCGGACCGACCGGGCATCGACACCAGGACCTTTGTCACACCACACAGACGTCCTGGCCACGGGATTGAATGGTACGATACATTAACACTGCTCTCAGTTAAAAGCAACACACAATCATCGCATGTCGAAGCGGAACTCCCGAGTTTGCGAGTGACTTGTACCGATCACGCATAGCGCATTAACAGTTCTATAATATTCATACATCGAGCGTGTCTGCCGATTGCAGTGGGGATCCTTTATGTGAACATCCTTGTTATATTCATATCCTGATTAGTTTTGTTGCATAACATGAAATTATTAATAGTGTTGTTGTCGTTATCAGCTGTTTTAGATTATTTGTCCCCTTAACTTCACTGTTCTGGAATAGAATAAAAGAAGTATAATTAGAGAAAAAAAAGACTGTTTACATAATTTTCGCCGTCTTTCAAGTGTGTTCAAAATAGCTTTTGTTAACTGCAGAAATTAACACTTTCAGGCGCACTTTTATTTACAATTCCAAATGTTGCACACAAGAAATTTCATGACACGTCTTGTACTTAAGTCGACGCAACACTTGTTTAATTTTCACGGCCAATGAACTGTAGCCTTCGTGCTCTGCTGTAGTAACATAAAATCAATCATTACGTAGACCAGTAACACGGCTTACGAATCAATTACCAGGAGGGAATATCATTGGCCGTTGAGTTTCGCAGAGTACAGTACAGGCCAAAAGTAACCTTCATGTGAGTATGTTCACAGTTGTGTTTACTGGGTCTGGAATGGGTTAAAAGTTGTCGACCACGTTTTATCATTTAACTGCTGCGAGCGGCATTTTCGAATCCGCAACAATTTTTAAGCAATAAAATATATGCGATGCTTAAACAGCCACGTACATACCACCCACAGACAGATGTCCTGCGTATACTTTTATTAAATCCACAGCACACGCCATCACGAAGCTCGTGGATTTAAATTATTTGCTGTGGTTTCCGATTCCGTTCGAATGAGAGACAGATTCCCTTAATCCTCTTGTTGCGCTTTATTTTTCTAAGCTGCTTTTCTCCTTCGGAACTGTATAAATTATGTAGTTATCCCTGGACCTACCTTCCGTCATTAAATTCTATTATGCGAAAAAAAAAAAAAAAGAATGCTTAGATTGTCACAGTCCAGTGGAGTGTGGTGAAGTGTTGCAAGGTAAGCTGGTGCTTGCTCAGTGCTGTACATTCTCGGTGCGCGCAGCAGGAACCAGTAACCAACGCAGCCTAGGGAAACTGAATGCATTCCGACCACTCACAGGCGAGCAGCGAAGGACCCATTACACACGCCTTGTGGCGTCACCTGCCGAGCTACGCTTTAGTCTTGAAAGTGTAAACTAGCAAGCAACAGGGTACAGCACACACAGCTAACACCAGCTTACCTTGCAACGATTCACCACACGCCACTGTCACATACGTACTATCTATAAGCCAGATTACGCCAATGTGTCTATTGTGCCGGTAGTCACAATTTTATACATAACTGCTGAAACTGACGAAACTGTATGATTTAAGGCGCCCGTCTTCCTGGAACTTTTTCCCACGTTTAGGCCGAGAAGCGCGGGAGCGATAAGGGCGACACTGTCACGCGCATCAAGTACGCCATCGCCGCTAAGCGCAAGGCTCTGAACGGGCGTGCAGTGTTCTCGTCGTGCTGCGTGTACCTATGGGACTTTCAGCGGTGACTATATTATTTTATTAGTGGGAAGCCTTTAGGAAGGTTCAATGCAGGCCCCTATAGTAGTTTTGTATGTATCTGATGCGTGCATTTTGAGCTACAGCGCCTTGGAAAGGCCGTTTTTAGCGGTTTTGGAGTACTCTGAATTGATGTTTCTAACGTACGTGATGTTTTGAAAGTACTTAACAGCTCTCGNGAAAGTACTTAACAGCTCTCATCTGAAGTGTGTGTTCTTTTCGTAGATCAGCACGTTTGACGCACGCTTAATAGTTTCGTTGAAAAACGTGTATTTCGAACACTCTGCAACACAGTTCAAGCGCCAGGTAGACGGGCGCCTTAAGTAGGTAGATATTTGGCGGGGCTTCAGAGAAGGAAGTACCGGTAAATGGATTATAAAACTTTTATCTCGAAAATAGTGATGTATAGTTCACATACGGAGTGTTCTGGAAGATGCAGCAGAACTTGGGCGAGTTGTTTACTCCAAGACAAGGAATAAAGCATCTGTCAACGCAAGTCTGGAAATACTTATTTTGGCCAACAGAATCCTCTGAAAACTTTGTGGTTTATGTTTGACTGCCGTTTTTAAAACTACGTGACAATAAAAATAAGCAAACAAACATCATCTGTCAGAAAAAAGTCTCGTCTCGTAGTTTTCAAATACGCTCGCCAATTCAGAAAAAAAAAATGTTTAGAATCTTTAGTATCCAGACGGGAGGATTTTTGAACACCAGTGTACGGAAATCGCCAGGAAATTAATTTCAAAACATTATCCAAATTTGGTGACTTCTGTAGCTGAGGTCTTTAATGCGTTACCTTTAGACTAAAATATTTGTGATTCGAATACCGAAAATACGTGTAGGCCTGATGATGTTCTTTAATGCTAGGTTAATTAATCATATAGTCCGTACTTCGATTACCTTGACGGCGTGAAAGCAAGTTATTTAATGAGCAACAACAAAGAATAAAAAAGTTGTATTTTCATACTTTTCTTAAACAGTGTCTCTAGCGACAACCCGTTGTCACTAGGTCTTATCTCAGAAGCACGCTCGCGTAAAATACCATTTATTAGCGTTTCATAATGTAATGCTTTAATGTATAGTAAAGTTACGTTATAAACGTATAAAACGAGGCACACCGTAGCGTTGTACTTGCCTATTTTAACTTAATTTTAAGTTTACCAGGTTGTGGCTTGCTGCCGGGTGTTTTCTTAATGGTATGCATTTTTAAAAGCAAACTGTTCTGCATCAAGTATTAAAAAAAAAAAAATGGTAATTCTACACGTCCATTGTGGTACGCTGCTTTCCTCAAATGTGATAAAATAAGATTTTTAAACGCAATGCAGTTTTTCAGAAAACTATAAAATTACAAAAAAAAACACACTTATACCTTTATAGACATACGTAAAACGTATTTTAAAAATAAAAACATAAGAGTAGGTGTAATTTTTTATTTTAACGACCGGCATTTAAAAAAGCGTGAAATAACTAACTTGACACATCTACAAGACTAATTTTTTACCAGACCTTAAAAATGTGGCGTGCCAGTTTAGGGATTATAGCACGACATTGGCTCACATCCATCACCCCCTCACACCACCCCCGCCTCGCGCACTTCGCTAGGCGCCTTCCAGGCGGCACGTGGAACCACAGGCAGGTGGAAAATTTCGGGACACGTGGAGCTGAAGCGAAGGCCTCCCCCCTCACACCCCCTTCATCTTCGTACGTCTCTAGCCGCCGGGAGATCTGTTGAGAGTGCAGGGCTTTCTTGAGTCATCAGCAAATAATCCGGTGTAGTTCGCCTGAACGCAGTAAATACGCACCACGGAAGTATCGCTGACGACAGTAGGTATTATCCCCCCCGCCAAAACTTCAGAAATCAGGACACATGTGGTGGAAGGCTTGGTTAGGCGTCTTCCACTTCACCCCTCTCACCCCCTTCCCCCCCTACAAGGCGCCACGTGCCGCCGATTCAGAGCAGCGGCTGGCGTGTATAAAAACCCCTTTCCAAGAATAGGAGGGGGTCAGTAATATCGGGTACGTCAATCAGTCATATCGGGGCAGTCAGAGGCCGCGATACTCCGTGCCGGGAGAATCAGTTACGTCAGTAAAGTTAACCAGTCGGTAGAAGATCGCCGAGCAGAGAGTCAGGTCAGGGGTTCGGACCCCTGACCACGTCAGTAGCAACTGTGGCCTTGCCAAGGCCTACCCATCGCCGGAGATCACCCACCACAGCTGACAACACCCGCAACAAGAGTTAAGTATGACAATCACCGTCACGAGAAGCCCACTCNCCCGCAACAAGAGTTAAGTACGACGATCACAGTCACGAGAAGCCCACTCAACCACGAATTCGCCCAGTAAATCCGAGTAACCAAACTATCACAGTACCGCACCTCTCAAGTGTTGATGTTGTGTATTTGTGAATATATACGAGACAATATATTCGTACTTCAAAATACAACAGTAATAGTCTACCTCATTACAATACCCACAACCTCCACGCACTTTATAGTCGGTGCCTGGGGGACATTAACTCTGACCATATAAGCCGCCATGTCTTCCACAGTGGCGGTACATGAGTCGTCGTTAAAAATGATGAGGATATTTTTAATAAACAGCTGGGAAGGAAACCAAAGAGTACGATCTAAGAGCGAACCATATGTCCGTGGTCCCAAGTTTAAAATCAGTGCAATTATACATAGTTACTTTGCCCAAATTCCATAAAACAATAAAAATATATAAGTTGAATCAAACCTTTAAAAAATTATCCATATATGACGTGTTTGGTTGTTCCCAAAATGTCACATCACAAGGGTTTTATACTTCTTTTAACACGAAAGTATCTTTCCTTTGGTAAAATCAAACATTTACTTATATCTTATTTGTAAATTATAATGTTTCATTTATAATCAATTTGAATAAAAACAGCGAGAAAATAGGTGTGTTGGTAATGCCTAGTAAGAAATAGTGCTCATGCAAATTATTATTAAACTATATGCGCACGAATTCGGTGCGTTGTCCCTTTGACGTACTTTTCTAAGTTAGGTTAAGCTTTGTTTCCACGAGGCGGAGGAATAGCACGAAAGTAGAACTTTAACAGGGCTTCAGAAAAGTAGGAAGTAACCATGGATGCACTACTCCTCGTAGCCTAAATCAAGGAGGACATATATGTTAATTGCCTCTAGAGTGTATCACAACAATGTTTGGAGGATATTCCGTCTGTTGCCTCCGGCGATGCTGGAGCGCTGTTGGTGAGCTGAGAGTCGCCTGTACGCCGAAGAGAAAGATGAGTCAGTCGAAAATCAAAACATCTCGGTTGACTTCACCACAGAATATGTTTAAATATAAACACACTTTAATTCACGTGATCGAACCACCTTCTAACATATCCGAGAAGAGACGAAAAAAAAGGATGTACAAGTTAACGTTAACTACAATGGCTATCGTAATTTTCGAAAACCATCAGTTTGGAAACCCGCATTTGTACGAGGTGAAAAGCCCGAGTTTCAACATTTTCTGATGAATACCTCACCACGGCGTTAATTACCCGACTGAATGTGGCGCCACCCACAGAGTGTTTGAAGGCTGCCGATTGGGGGCAACGAGGTGTCTAGGACGCGAACACGGAATGGCCGCCAGTGAGTTCGATTGCCGACAGAGAGGTTGCGGCACCGGCAGCGTGTGGTCATAACTCAACCTCGCGTACATAGATGTCATCTACGTACCCGGGTACCTAGATCCTCGCGTAATGGATCGTGGGTCCTCGCGCGGGCACAGCTAATTACCTCGAGCACCTCACGCCGTACGTCATCCGCTGCGGTGGGGCAGTGGACTGGCGCGTGGTGCCAGGTGCCGCGTAAGGCCGCAGAGCACTTGACAATACAGAGGCGAAACAGCCGCTTGAACCGCGAACTCCTGCCGCACACGCCAGTTAAATGGCCTCGATGGCCGGCAACTTGTTGGAACATCGTTCACCAATCAGTGCCCGGTAACCTTCTCACCAACAGGCAGCCCAACAAATAGGGAACCTTACGCAGCATGCGGTAGCCAATCAAACACAAAGCCCGTTCACAGAGCCTTAGGGGCCACAGTGTTGTAGCTATGTTACTGAAGACAAGTCGAAACAGGTTCGTGAAATTCCAAAGATGTTAAAAACCAAAGACGGACTTGCAATGAATAATTATAGTACATAGAATATCGTATACAACATAATTATGGTACACTGACATATTCATAACATAGCAATAATTCATAACATGTAATGTTTGTTTTTCTGTATTGCTGACAAAAAATTGCCCGGCGATCTGGGTAGTTCCAAGCGATTTCTTGTAGTAAACCTCCCCTGCTGGCGCTCGGAGCCAGGTGGTTTAATGGGAATCGTGCCGGACGATACCGCTGGTCGGCGGGTTTTCTCGGAGGATCTCCCGTTTCCAGCGCCCTTGCACTCCGGCACTGTTCCATTTACACCTCGTTTCACTCTAATAGGCTTTCACGATGACACAAATCGCTCCACGCCAGTCTCCACGCACGGAGCCTCGCGCTGCCAATAAGAGAGTGGGCACGCCTACAGTAAAGACACACCATTTCACCTCAGTGTCTGTGGTCGCACTTCGAGTTTCTGCCGCTGCGACAGAATCGGAGCAGTTTAACGGGATGCCCACTGCGCGCGCGATTTTTAACGAGTGCTGTCAAACTTGCGCGGCGTTGGCGCACTCGCCGGACACCGCCACACCGTGCCGTGGCGTGGCGTGGCGGGACGACCGGAACCAAGAGAAGACACACGTGGATAAGCGCGTAGAGTGAATATGGAGTAGGGAGATCTCGTTTGCTGCGCAGTACCCGTATTCGTGTCCCAACACTGAACTGCTTTTCTTTTCAAATTTTAAGATAGAACACTGGTTAGGTAAACAAGTGCTTTGAGATGGTTGCATACTTCCTCTGACCAATTTGGAATGTAGTTTTGATTAAATTCTAATTAGTGAAAGTATTTTATTCATATAAAAGTGCTTGTCTTTAGAAAATTAAGAGACAAACAAACATGTTCAACACTGTTGACCACGTGATTTTGACAGTTGTGTTGATTCGGAGTGAGTCAATGTTGGGTACATGCGCAGAAGACGAAGAATTGGTCTTCTTCATCTTTAGTCTGTGATTAAGTGCGGGCGGTCACACTGTGCGTTTTTACTGGAGCGGTTCTTTTTTTTTTTTTTTTTTTTTTTTCAGTTTTACTCGGCCAAAAAAAAAAATTCTATGTGGATAAATTTATATATTGCATTCACTAGTAACCAGCACTTGGGGGAAAAGGGTTCAAAATATTATTTGGATAGAAACTGTTGCGAAAGATCATGGTTAGAAATAGGCGAAGTCATGTACGAGAATTGGATGGTTATCAGCAAGAGATGAATTCATTGTCGCCGATGCACCGGGTCTCGCAATAACCCCCCCCCCCCT
>NQII01001128.1:132443-199996 GCA_002778355.1 Clitarchus hookeri | reverse complement strand
CTTTTTTTCACGTGCACACACTGCTTAATTTAGACAACACGACACCTCGAACAACTTGCCACCTTCACTACCGTAGGATAACTGCGACGAGTTCTTGTCCCGCTCTCATTTTTCGCGGGAACAAATGTGACTCGAGCAGCTCATCCGGTCAAACCGCCTTTCTTCTGGCCGCAGCGGCGAAAACGCACAGTGTCAGATTCCAGCCTAAGGCGAATATACCAGTGAGCCAAAGTTGCGCGCCGCTAAACAGCTGAGGTCTTCAGCGCCGATGACGTGAGTGAAGGGAATGAAGAGATTTGGGCGGCTCTTAACATCGAGGTTTTTATAGGGCTCTGTGGGGTGCCAAACTTCGAAAAATGTGTAATAATGTGTGTATATATAATTACGAACAGCTTTAGCGAGTGTTTGTTTTATTTTTTTTTTTGTTCAAAAAACGTTTACGAGTAATGCAATCACAATTAATCAAACATTACGTATGTACGTACCGCGCAACTTTGCACCATAGTCGGGGAAGCGTTACCTTTAATCTATTTTACATTTCTTGTTTGTTAACTGCAATGAAGTTCTATGTTGACGTCACGTGGTTATACACACAGGCTGAAGACGACGGGACCTCCTGTATCCAGTGACGGAACAATTAGGTGCTCATAGGCACGTGTCATCACCAGCTTGGCTTCGCCACGTGAGGGCGATCGCCTTGGCTAGGCCAGCGAGGACTCTGACTTGTGTGCTCTACCGTACAGTTTACTAAGGAAACGCACTATCTGGTTTATTTGATTGATACAGACTTCATAGTAGTAATGAGAACTATATACGTAGCAGCAGTTCTGGTCACCTCGTTGCGTTTTTACATAAGACACTTAAATCCTACGGTGTTTTTGGCGACATACTTGGCGTTTGCTTGCAGGAAATGACAAACGAACGAAAAACTGTTTTTTTGACAAAATTAATTTATTAAAGAGAAACTTATATATTATATTTATTTTTCGTAACACATTTACAGCATATTTACATAATCACAATACTCTCCTATTTAAAACTAGATACTTTCTTTCACTCAAGTCTGTATGCAAATAATGTTACTGAAATTAGTTATCTGTTTAGTGGAATGGTATGTATTTCAGAAAACAAAACACACACGTGTATCCTATGCTGAGTAGAAAAATAATGATTTTTGAAAAGTATTTTCTTTGCAAAAAAAAAAACAGCATCTGAGTTGTTCCATAATTCCTTGACAATTATTTAAGAATTATATAACATACGTTTTAATTTTTAATAAATAATTTACTCCTCAAAGCCACTGAAAACCTGAAGTGCTAAACTTTTTTCTTTGAAAAGTATTTCTAAACCCTTACACTACATGATACCCGAAAGAGCGAGCAAAACTGCCTTGCGCCAACCACTGCTCTATTTTTCCTCTCGTGCAGGAAGAATTTTTGACTCCAACATAGCTTTTGCTTCCATAGTTTGCCGGACAGGAAACCGTGTCCAGATATTCACATTTAAGAGAGCAGTGTTTTACTACTGCACCGCGTTGCATCAATGGTCGGGTGTTTACTTTGTTAAGGAGCATCGCACATATAATAGACAATCGCCGATATCTCAAACTTGCCTGTAAAAATTAATGCCGTTAAATGTGTCAATAATTTCATTGAAAATCAATTGTTCGGACCGACTTAATTTTAGTCTCGCAGCTGTATTGCTGGTCGAGTGAAGTGGTTCACGCCCGTCCCGCAACTGCACTGGAAAATTACCCAGGAGCTGTTTCCCCTATGCCGGGGCAGTGGTGGCGTGGTGTCCATGGCGCTCGCCTCCCACTACGGCGATCCGGGTTCGATCCCCGGCGGGTTCACTCCCGGACTTTCGCATGTGGGAATTGTGCTGGACGATGCCACTTGCCGGCGGGTTTTCTCGGGGTACTCCCGTTTCCCCCGCCTTTGCATTCCAGCTCCGGGCTTCATTTCTGTCATGCCCGGGGATGACGGTCACCTACGGGTCCCAGCTGGAAAGACCGTCACTCGGAGGGTGTTGCCTTGCCCTGGGTGCACTCCCCACCCGCCATTATTATTATTCCCCTATGCCGCGCACAGTTCCCGTGCTAGTCTTACCCCAGACACGGAACATTTCTCGACGCGTGGCGGACCCACAATGAGAAGCAGTGGAGGGGAAGAGACACGGGCCTTACCCCTCCACAGGAGCGTGCGGCGGTTACGTCACCTCCTCTCCACTGCCACCAGTCCCACCCCCGTACTCCAAACCACGCCTTCTGGTCCTCTCAAACACGTGGCTGGGAGAGCTCACCACAGGCAAGCTCCGGCTCCATGGTCCCTTTAAAAACAGCCGCAGATGAGGAATGGGACAATTAGCCTCAGGAAATGCTTAATGAACTTGTTTTCGACATGCCTCGTCGGATACAAACGTACGTAGAGGTCCTGCATGTTGTTGAAGTTTGTCAATGCTTCTGAGAAAACCATTTTTTTTTTTTTGTTATTGAAACTGATCAGATTCCTTTGTCTACGTTGTTTTTCAGTTTATGCCTTTTGTTTGTTTCATACTGGGATGATGTAAACGGGTATCGTCCCCCCCTCCCCCCACGTTATGTGGTATTAGGAGTAGAACATGAAATGTAAAATACTTTTATTCAATATACCATCCTATATTCTGATATATGCTTCTAAACATTTTGTAAGCCGTATAGGTTAAAAATTTTAATTTGAGTTTAGGGAGTTTACTAAATAAAAAATGTTTCGAATGTGGGGACAGATGAGGACCGGAGCGCCGGAGATGACGTGTTCAGTGTGCGTGCACGGGACTACTCCCACCGCACTAACCACGCGGTTCATGCGCGCTGCGGCCGGGACACTTGTGATTTACGAGGAGGCGCAGGGGGTTGGCGGCTGGTGGGCGTCGTATATCACACGTGGATGCCGACAGCTATCCCCGCTCACCCCGCCTACCAATCAACTGCGCGTGATTGAGCGTCCTGCAAGCGCGTCACGCTTGATTGGGGGGGGGGGGACGTCGGAGACGAGCTGGTGCACACCCTGTCTGACACCCACTTGCCGCTCTCTCCGATACAGTTCAGTTCATCCTAGAGATCTGGAGTGGAGAAGGTTCAGCGAGATCTTGAGACCCGATGGAGGGTAAGACGAGATGAACGTGGAACAACGCCGGAACGCAAGGGTGTAGGAAACGGGAGATCTCCTAGCAACATCGTACGGCACTATTCCCACGTGCGAAAATCCGTGGGCGATCCCGCCGGGAATACAATCCGGTGCGCCTTGGTGGGGAGCGAGTGCTCTAGCAGCTACGCCACCGCGGTCACTTGAGAGATCTGGGAGGCGGGTCATGAGCGTACTCGGGTGTCGAGAGTCATTGAAGTTTTAACGAAATTATATCAATATAAATTAGTTGAAAATTCTAAATCGATGAAAAAATATCTTTTATTAGTCCCTACACATATCTGTAACGATTTTAACTTTAAATATTGGTGCCGAACAAAGTGAATTTCTTCATTACATGAAAATTAGTTTTGATCTGTAGCCAAACAATACGCATTATGAACATAATATTTTAATTTTATTAGTAAAATATATAAATTTCATATTTTAATAAATCCGTTAATTTTTTTAAAAATAATTAGTATCCCCGCTTTTGTTGCACTGTTATAAGGTTGCACTTTGAAAGTTATAGTGTTAAAAACGTATAAAATATAATAAAATACTTGTTTACCCTTTAACAGCTTCAAGGCAACGTAGGTATGCCCATCTCTTGGCTCATCGTAGCCAATAAGCGCACATGCTTCTATAGGTTAATTGAGTACGTCTGAAGACCCTGCTAGGATCTAGTTTTCTTCTCATTTCGTATAGTACCGCCATATATGTGAAATGAACATTGCGTGGAACGTTTCACTCTATTCAATGCAATCCATGCGAAACCTTGGAAATTGTAGGGAAGTAAATGTGTCAATAGTATGCGAATTCGAGTTCTCGCGCGTATTAAAAAAACTGACTTAAACAGCTCTACATTTAAAAGTTGCACTCTCAATATCAATAAATCGCCAAAGTAGTATAACTATGTTAATTAATTCGTTGGCAACTTAACTGAAAACCTGCATGGCGGCAGTGTATTGTAGTTAGGCTATGGGTAGTGATTTTTTAATCCAAAAACTGACGAAAGTGCTCAGTTTACAGGGAACGGCATTTAAACCGCCGGACTAATGTGCAGTACTTTAGTCGGAAACTCGCCTCAGTAGAACGTCCGGGGCTTACCCGTTATGTTATGGCGTAAAAATTACAAACGTGTTCTTCACGTGCGTATACTACTAATAGCCTGCATCACGGTTTTCATACCTAACAGAGATTGCGAAAATGCTAGTTTTAGCCATTTTCACTTTCATGAAATATGTTCACATTAGAGACGAAAATCGAAAATGAAAACCGGGTTTTTAAAGCGGACACTAGTCTTCGAATGTGGAAAAGCTTTTTTCGTGCTATTTATAAGCAGAGTCACTAAATATTTTAAGCATTTTTTGGATAAATATTTTTCGACTGAAGCTCTGTTCTACTTTTAGCAACCTAAGTAAACTGCTGTATTTATACCTAAGTGCGTATGAGGATGAAGTGGAATACGAATATTTAGAGAATAATAGCCCTAATAGAAAATAATTATTGCCAAATTAATATGTAAATAGTTTTAAAATACAATCCAAATTATTATCAAACTTCATATTCTTGTAGTTCAAGATAGAAAATATTTTTAATGTAAGTAGGAAATTAAATTTAAAACGAATTTCACACACGATTTTGTTTATAATGGATATTAATTAGGAGTGTTTTCAAACCACAAAAACTCTGTTTAGTAGTAACAGTACGAGTAGCAGTGATGGGTAGCTTTGTGAGTAGTGGTTCTAGTTGAATTTGCATGTTACATAGAACTGTTGCCTTACTGGTGGTGCATCTTGCTGCACCACAGTGATGTCAGCCACAGTTGCATCGCCACGCGCTCTTAACTTGTACGGGTCATATTTCTACTGCCGGTCCTGCACGGGCCTTCCTTACCAGATGTTTCCCTTCCACGAGAAACATCACTCAACGCCTCTGTTGCTACACTACTTCCCAGTAAATCTTATCGCAAAACAGTTCACCACAACGACGCTGTCAGATGTAGCCTATTTTCTTTGGTGGAGAACGAACAGGCAGAATTACTTGTGACGAGACGTTCGTAACGTTGCAGCATTTATAACTATTTTAGAAAATAATTCCCGGCGCTGCTCCATACTCACCTCGCTTCACCCTCATCGGCTCTCAAGACCTCGATGTTAAGAGCCGCTCAAATCTCTCCACTCCACTATCCGTTGTCCTATTAATAAAGTTAACACGCATGCTGTAATATTATTTTGGAGCACTCCTACATAGTTAAAAACTGCTTTTTCAGACTGCCGTATCTTAAAACATACTAGCCGGGCACGAGCCAAACTACGATAGGAGCCTGTATTGAACTTTCCTACAGACGTTTCATCGATAAAATGACAGTCGCATAGGTACACGCAGCACTACGAGAACACTGCACGCCAATTAAAAGCCCTGCGCGTAGCGGCGATGGCGCTGTGTAACCCTTACAGCCGTGTGACCCTTATAGCTACCATGCTTCTAGCCCAAAAAAAAGGAGAAAATCGACGGAGGCAGGTAGCATGAACTGCGAACTCCAGCCACGTACGCCAGTAAAATGGCCTCAGCGACCAGCGATACGGCGGGACATCGTCCACCAATCATCTCCTAGAGAATAACGTGTAACAGCCAATCAGACTCGGAGCCTGTTTCCATAGCTTCGCGTGGCCAATGAGCAATCGAGTTGGCTTACATCAAAGGAACCCCTGAGCCATTTAACTTCCGTATATAGTTAAATATTCTGTGCTGCGGTGGCGAGGAAAACTCAGTACTTGCAGCTCGGAGGGCGCATTAACTAGACCTCACGTATAGTATATTTGCAGTTTCTTCACACTTTGTAAATCAGATCTTTGACAAATCACCACATGTATGACGTGCTTGGTTCTTTCACGAAGAAGTGCCGCAAGACGACGTGGCATGGACTCGACTAATGTCTGAAGGTATGCAGGAGGCAATTCACACCATGAATCCTGCAGGGCAGTCCACAAATCCAATCTGACGCCAATTTGAGAAATGGTTGCACGTCTGTCCCGTTTAATGATTCTCGCCAATCGTCGTTTGTCCCGTTCTTTCACGATCTTTTTCCCGGCCGCAGCGATGTCGAAGATGTGATGTTTTACCGGATTCCCGATATTCACGGCACACTCGTGAAATGGTCGTACGCGAACATCCAAATGTTATCGCTACCTCGGAGATGCTATGTCCCATCTCTCGTGCGCCGACTATAACACCACGTTCAAACTCACTTAAATCTTGATAACCTGCCATTGTAGCAGCAGTAACCGATCTAGCTGCCGACCGCATCGCGTTACTCTGATTGGTTCCATACCTCTGTTTTTGCATACGCACGTCTATACCAGTTTTTCTGGCTCTTCAGTGTAGCTCATGCATCACAAGCGTTTTATATTTGTGTTAACATAACTTTAAATTTAACCAAAAACAAGGTACTTTTAACTCATATTATATCTATAAATTTTAGTATTTCATATATAATTAATACGAAAATAACATGGGTAATATAGGTGTGTTGGTAATGCCTAGTAATAAATAGTTATTATGCAAAATCTTATTATACTGAGTGCGCACGAATTCGGTGCGTTGTCCCTTTGGTGTAGTTTTCTGTGCTTGGTTATCCTTTGTTTGCACGAGGCGGAGGAATATCCTGGAAGCAGAACTTCATCAGGGTTTCAGGAAAGTTGGGAGTAACCGTGAATGGACTGCAGTTGCATTGTCTGGCCATGGCTCCGCGCAGTGCCGGGAAGGACGGATAGTTTCCGTCCGCGCGGACAACAGAGATGTCCGGCATATCGTGGGTGGCGGACAGCGAGNACCCACGTCTTGACGGACAGCCCACTTACTCCGCTGCCCAGGCTGTATCTGATTACAACGCCGCTTCAGCTGGCCTCGCTGGACCCTCGCTTCATCGCGCGGGAAATGCGCGCCTCGTGTTCGGTGAGAAAGGACTGCGCGTGATTCCGTATTTTATCTTCTTTTCTCGCTGAGGTCCCGAGCGTGTGTAACACTGCAACTGCCAGCACTGTTGACATTTGAACGGGATTGCTTCGAGAAACGTCACCGGCCAACCACGTCCTGTGGCCTATGATACAGCCCGGCATACACTATAGTCCGTCCATGGTAACTTCACACTTTTTTAATGAAACCTTTGAAAAATCACCCCATCATGTATGCAAACAACATGTCTGATTGTTTCCTAGATAAATCCTAACATACGCACTTTATACGCCTTTTTAACATTAAAGCAACATATTTTTGGTTAAATAAAACCTTTAATATTTTATTGTTAAATTATACAATTCGTTTCATAGTCAACCAGCTGAACTACCTGGCGTTGACCAAGTATCATATTGTATTTTAATAATCTAAAAATGTAGGCTTATTAGTAATTAGTAACACCTTACTAAATATAACCTAACCTTAGAGCCGTAGTATCAGAAAGAGGCCACTCATTTGTTTACATCTTAACATTAGGTCGTATATATTCTTTAATACAAATAACCTAACGTTACTGGATAATGATTCCTGTCGCAATATCATACAACTACTAATTGTCTCTATTGTGCAATATTATGTTCGCAGTATGTTAAGTACAGAATATTTTGCAATATTACACCTACGTGAATACCCACAAGTGGTAATATACCCATAAAATTACAATTTTTCTTAAGTACGATAAAACAAACTAAATTGTTCTTTGCTTAACCTGTATGTGCAAAATTAGAACTAGTTTAGCAGTAGTGGCTTATATTTGTTGGATTCCGTAATTATGTTAACTATATTCCGTAATTACGTTAATGGTATATGAAAAAATCCCTGGAAGCATAAACAGAAACAGTTTAAATTAAACATCCGCCTAGAGTGCAGCACTTTACGGATCGTTGTATTTAGCGTCGGGAAGGAATGGAAGTAGTGAATGAAAGCTACACGGTCCCTTTTTTGGGGGTTTGGGCCCAACGGGAGGCCGGAACGAATTTCAGCCTACACAGTATTTTAAGTTGGGTACTGAAGGGCATCCCCGCCAAATTTAGTCCAGATCCGTCGAACGGTGTAGAATCGTACAGAGAACAAACACATATGCTTACATACATTCAAACGTTGTCTTATATTCCTATCTATACACATCTTTCTCGTTTCTGCACAGAAAATTGTACGTATAAACAGTTGTGTCTGCATGTGGTGGTGATTTTCCCATGGAATTTAACAATTGAAATTTCCTCATCGCTCAAAAACACAGAACTAAGTAGAGTATATACGGGTAGTGTGTATTCGACTCTAAAAGTGCGTAGATCTCGAGTTTAATAGTATCCTTCGAAAATATACTTAATATTTGTAAATCGAATTATTGCTGGAATTGTCGTAAATCATCTATTAGTCTAAATTTGTGTTTCAAAATTTATATGAGACATTTCCTTTCGAGAATAAATGTATATATATGCGATTCGTTAGACATTTGAAGTCATAAATGAACTTAATCAGAAAATAAAAGTGAACAAGTAATCATCACATTAATTTCTACGTAAAAAATAATTGCTCCGTACGGCGTAACATCTCAACAGAGACGAATTCGCGGCAACACTCGTAGCGGTGTTAGCGGAGAAGAGTTTGGCGGTGTAACGTAACCCACGTGCGAATATTGATACAGCGGTTCATCCCCGCCTCCCAGAGACAGCCGTGACGTCAATGTGGCCGGCCATGCACAAAAACCCGGGAAATCCTTCTTAGAGCCGAGGCCCTGCTCATTTCAGGGTCTTCAGGGTTTCGAGGACTCGTGCCCGGGGAAACATGCGCTAATAGCTCGCGTGATGCAAGCCCTCCTAAGTCTTGGCGGCTGGCGATCCGGAGCCGCACGGACTGGCCTGATCCCGCTCGAGTGCTGCCCTTTACCCGCTGGAGCGCTGCCATCGCCTCGGCCTGCAGTTGGCGTGATCTCTTTCTATTGGCAGCATTCAACTGCTGTCAATTAGAGCACTGACCAAGCTCAAATTAATTCGTGTCAACGGAATGACTGGGAGAGTGCGTACACACGTCTAACAGCCTGATGTGAGAATTTATACAGCCTGAAGTGGCAACTAACAACCCTGAATGTCTATAACCTGAGAGTGCACTCTCCATTAAACTGCTCAGAATGGTGTATCCTATTAAACCCTAGGGGTGGGCACAGGAGGAGGAGTATGGGTCAAAACCGCGGCACTATGTGTCGATAACATGCAGTTGGTGTGGGCACTCAGAGTAATAATATTTTGCGTAAGAACTATTTCTTACGAAGCATTACCAACACATAATAGAATTTAAGTAAAATTTCAATTGAACAAAAAATTAGTAACTTTTACGTTAACAGAAGTATAAAACGCTTGTGATACATGTCACATTTAGGAGATAAACAAACACATTATACATGGGGTGATTTTTCAAAGGTTAGAGTCAAAAAGTGTGAATTAACCGCCAATAGACACCAGACCGATTTTTCGTCTTCTGCGCATGAACTCAACATTGACCTACCCCACACTAATACAACTGTTAAAGTCACATCGTCATCACTGATGAACCTGTTCGTTTATATCGTAATTTTCGAAAGAATTTTATATGAATAAAACAACTGTGCCGATTTTAATTTAATCTAATTGGATTAAAATTTGGTAAGAGGAACTATACAAACATATCAAAGTACTTGTTTACAAAACAGTATTCTTACCTCGAATATATCCACGTCGTTTATAACAGTCGTAGTGGCAGAAAAGCAGGCCAGTGTTGGGACACGCAGAGTGGTTTTGCGCAGCCAGCGTGGTTCCTCTACCCCGTATTCACTCAACAGTTTCGCTTTCCGTAGTTACGCCTAGTTAACATATGCGCCGAACAAGACAGAGCGATGTTACGAGTTGTGGTCAGGCCCTTAGCTGAGCGGCCTGCCTGATCACGCCTTCGCTTATTTATCCAGGACACGGGCCGTGATCGCTGAAATTAGTTATGAAATCGCAAACCACAGAAACCCCCCTCCACCNGGGCGGCCTGCCTGATCACGCCTTCGCTTATTTATCCAGGACACCGGGACGTGATCGCTGAAATTAGTTATGAAATCGCAAACCACAGAAACCCCCATCCACCGGCCAGTAAACGGGGACAACGCAGCCGATATAGGACAGCGTAGTCCGTGGGCGGTGTCTTTAGTCGTCGGGTCATTGGAACGAGAAGACCACTGAAGATGGATGTGTCCGGCCGGCGACTTGCGCCATCTTAATCAGCCTCCGAAATCATGAACAAGGTGGGGACTCTCCGATTAGGCTTTACTCAGAACGTGACTGGTTAAATCTTTATAAAATAATATCATTTAATATTTCAGTATATTTGTATAGCTCGCCCCGTTCATATTCAATCATATTTATATTGAAATAATATTGTACAACATTAATGTTAAATAAACCTCTTTTATATAGTGTTCATTACATAACTCTTATCAATAACTTGTTACGCCCCTATATCCCCGTTAAGAATAAAAATTAACAAAATATCAGAATCATAACAGCGGGCAGTTGGAACAGCCAATCAGAACTCGGCCTCATTTTCCGGGCGAACCACGCCGCAAAGTCGAGCTCACGCCGAAATTTCTGCACGTGGAAAGAGCAGACTTCGCCGACATTTCCCAAAGGTCTACTGTTTCACAAGCACAATAACTCCAATGTCTTGGATTATCAATGTGAAATGGTTAATCATTGTTAAATATATGTATTTGAAGCGAAATACGTGAAGCGAAATACGTGAATCGAAATGTTATACATAAAATTAACATGCAAGCCAAATAAATGCCGTTTACAAACGAACCAACAGGTAGCACTAAGTTTTTAAGTATTTTTGTAAATATAAAACAAAACTATAAACTCCTGAAAATCACTTAGTAAAACTCGTACATAAAGTTAATAAAACAGAGTAGAAACATGGTAGCGTCTGTTTTGTTGGCCACCACTTTCTTCGGGATCTCTGCACTCGGTTTAAAAATAACAGACGAACCAGCATGACCGTAAACTAAGCCTGTGACCAAACACTAAAACGGCAACTCAGAAAAATTATATTACATGTGAACAAAGATTGATTCTGTCCATTGTCAGCTCGGCGTGTTCGGCGTAAATGTGAACCAGTATTTGTGCACAGAAACGCTAAAGGTGACTTGGTTCCGACATTTGAATACTGACTGTGTTCATAAATAATGTGTTACGTCGGGGGTTCGCTCGAACTCTCATCAGTATGTGTAGAACCTACTTCAACAAACATGCTGGGGGGAAAATAGTTAACATTAAACAGCTCTTTAAAAGAAAGAAAAGAAAGAGAGAGAGAGAGAGAGAGTTGGAAAATTGTGACGTTTCAGTGACGTTTCACTGGCTCAAACTTCAAACAGTGTGTCCTGCAGATACTGCTAACGTTTAGTGCTTCAGGTCTCGTATGGTCCCATATCATGATGACCTACGTAAACTCAGAACCAATCTCCACTCTGGATACAAGATTCTGGCTACTTCAACCCAAACACAGACTTACTCTCCAGACTGCCCAGATATGTTTTCACAGGGCCACCTAACCTCAACAAACTGGTGCGTCCGAAACTGTAGCTCACCACAAATGCCAACCCGACTATCGCCCCCAGAGGATCCCACCCCTGCAATAGCTCTCGCTGTGGCTCCTGTGNGCCTTCCGAGTGTACTGTTTTGGGATATCAAGTATTTCGGGAAACGAAGAAACAGGAAGAAGAGCGGAGGGGTAGAGAAATGTTAATTCGCCTGACTGAGTATATCTACGCTGGATGCTGTACATATATTAAAAGGATTACAGGGTATGGTGCGCATGCCATACCCACATTGCTGAACGACTATTTTCCCAATACGCCTGTCAAAAGACTGTGGCTTGAAATCTTAGTTATAACAACTATTTACAGTAATGCGTGCTTTAAAAGTTTATCACGCTTTTTTTTTCATCGAGATTTAATGTGTAAAAAGAATAATTAAATATGAAAAATGTCCTTATTTAAGTACGCATCCGTTGAAAAAAACTTCATGTAAACAGACGCTTCGTCACTACCTAATCACAATATTCTGACAACTCTATTGGCAAATCATGAGCCAGTCCCCTTGAAGACAAATATCAGTACACCATTATTTTAGTGCATGGTTCACGCGACGTTTATGATATTACTGTAAAAGAAGTATTTTCCTTTTCGTTATGTACGATGACAGTAGTTTTTATAGTAAATTGCGGATTTGCCAAGAATCACAAACTCTGTACCGAGAACAGTACATGGAAATTAGTAAAAATCAAGTGCCGGGAGGAGGAAAAAAAAAGGGGGGGAAATTGGTGGGCGGGGGAACAAACAGTCAGACATGTCATAAGCAAACCATGCGTGGTTTTGCGTTGCATTTATAGGGATAATACCATAGAGGTGACAAGAAAGAACTTCTTAACCTCGTGGATAATACCAAGACTTTCTGGTAACGTTTACACATGTTCTATTGTCAACCATAATATACCCTTACTGCTTTTCTTAAACTTCCACAATTTTATTAATTAAACGCAAGCCTACCAAACACTATCAAATAATTTAAGTGNTTACTGCTTTTCTTAAACTTCCACAATTTTATTAATTAAACGCAAGCCTACCAAACACTATCAAATAATTTAAGTGGAAATTTTAAATGATAAATACTGCAATTCTCCGTACATGTACTTGGCATGTAAAATAAGCACTGCTTTGATGACAGCGCTCTGCAGCTATTTCATGAACTAAATCGGTTAGTAAGGGTGGCAGCATTTCACGTCAATGTCGAGACCTGTCCTAAGATGGTGCTCGAGATATCCGTCTAACAAGCGTTCAGCGTTCTCTCCGTGCTGTGTGTACCTATCAGCGGTGACCCTAATTTGTATTGGTGGGAAATCTGCAGCAAGGTTAAATACAAGGTCCTTAAGTATTGTTGTGTGTATTTGACGTGTATATCTTAAGATACAGAATTNTCTGCAGCAAGGTTAAATACAAGGTCCTTAAGTATTGTTGTGTGTATTTGACGTGTATATCTTAAGATACAGAATTAAAAAAAAAAAATCAGTTTTTAGCTTTGTTGGAGTGCTGGGAAATGACGTATCTACTGCGCGTGTCTTCTTGAAAACATTCAAGACTCTCGCCTGAAGTGTGCGTTCTTTTCGTACACGAGCATTGGACGCACGTCTAAATAGTTTGGTGGGGGAACATATATTACAAGCACTGTGCAACGTGGTTGAAGCGCCAGGTAGGCGGGCCCTATATATTCTATTCGCGATTTCTACACACATTTTTGAATCTTAACATTTGAAAAATCACCCCAGGCATGACGTATTTGGTTGTTTCCTGAATATGTCGTTTATCATAAACGTTTTATACTTCTGTTAACAAAAAAAAAAGTACCTTATGTTTGGTTACATTCAACTTTTGCTTATATTCTATTTATAAATTATAATATTTCGATTATAATTAATATGAATAAAAACAGGGGGGGGACAGATGTGTTGGTAACGCCTAGTAAGAAATAGTTCTCTTGAAAATAGTATTGAATTCAGTGCGCAGAAATGCGGTGCGTTGTCCCTTTTGGTGCAATTTTCCAAGACTTAATTAAAGCGTTGTTTGCACGAGCGGAGGAATATCCTGGAAGTGGAAGGTTAGCAAGGCTTCAGAAAAGTTGCAAGTAAACGCGAAAGGACTGTACAAGCGGAGCGGTAGGCGCTGGACGAGCGGCCCGGCTGGAGTTGCGGCGTGATGGACGGCCGCAGACGGCCGAATGTGGTCAACGACTCTGCGCGGCTCGAGGACACGGGTTCTTGTCAGTCGCCGCACGCCCGCGCGCCGTCGTGTGGTCCAGGGAGGGCGGGGGTTCCTGCCGCGCCACAGGCTCTCGCCACGTCACACCGGGGGCGAGATGGCGTGGACGCACCACCCGTTCTCTGGAGGATCTGGACACGGGACTTGTGTATCGTTGGCTACCACGCGCTGCGAGAGATACGCGATCGGTAGGACGCCAGGCGCTGATTCATTTTGCTGGCATGCGTGTGCTCTGTGCCGACGTGTCGTCGCATTATCTACCCTCGGAGAGCTCCAACGTCCTAGTGGACCTCCTACCCGTTCACGCAGGGGACCGGGCGTGAACCAACACCAGTCCGACTTCGTCGTCATTCAAGTGTGACGCCACACCGTGCACGGCCACCGACCACCGGGCCACGAGACATATACATTGAAGAATATCAGCAGAGGAGTGACAATAGCATAGTTCCAGGGGCGGAGAGTCCAGGGTTGGGACGTTGCAATTCCCACCGAGAGCCCCACAACCCTAGGTCCCTTACACGTGCTCGGCAATAAGGGTAATTAACAGTGGAGAGTTGAGTGGAGAGATTAGGGTGGCTCTGGACAAGGCATTGAGAGCCGATGAGGGGGAAGCGCGGAGTAAATGGAGCAGCGCCGGAATGCAATGGGGAGGGGAAAACGGGAGATCCCGGAGAAAGCCCTCCAACTAGCGGTATCTTCCGGTACGATTTCCACGTGCGAAAATCCGGGAGCGACCTGGCCGGGAATAGAACCCGGTTAGCCTTGGAAGGCGAACGTTCCTAGTCGCTACACCACCGTGGCACCAGTTAACTGACAGACAAGGTTAATAGTCCGTAGCAGTGAAATTATTCATGGCATAAGAGAGAGATGCAAAGTAGGAAAGAAAATTGAGTAAGAAATAATGAATTTGGCTAAATTTTAACTTTAACTAAATATTTTACTTCCACGAGCCCTGGATAGATTAAAAATAAATATTAAAGTTTAAGCTGCAAGATTTTCTCGGAGGCGTTGTTAACTTACACATGATCAAATATGTGTAAAAATACACCCACTCCCTGCATTAAAATCTCAAATTGTGTATTTTTACTGCTACACGGTCGTTGTATAAACCCTCAATGTCAGTGCAGTTCTACATCTTCCATTGTGCCATTTTACGATGACCATGTGTGTGTAAACTTGCACTACATTCTGGAGTATGCGTGAGCCAACATCTAAACACAAATTTTCGGTAATTTTACAATAACGTTCCTAGGAATTCAAAGGTAACCACGAGTATTTGTTTAAAATGTGCGATCTAGCGGTATGGAGTAGAACTATTTCGAACTCCAATTATGTGTTCAAAATAAAAACAACTCCCACTGATGGGATACGCTACCTTTTGCATATAATTACGTACTCTATATCTGAAGTCAATTGTTATCCAAATTTTGGAGATAACTTTTTTATAGCTCTGTCAAACCACCTAATTACAAAACGAAATAAAATAACGTGAAAATTTTAAAACTACACAAACAAATTAACATGACATAGTTGTAAAAGAACATTTACTGACAATAAAATTTCTTAGTAAAACAGCGAAAAATGTACAGAAATTGTGTATTCACAATAACGTTAAACTGTCTTCAACTATTTTGAAAGAAAAAAAGACATACACTGTGGTGAAATTACAATTACAATTGCGATGTCTAAGTACATTTACCTTGCCGGGGAGAAAAAATACACGAATGTTGCCGTTTATTTTCTACTATATAGTACCTGTAATGTACATAGTACCATGTACATGTTATTTTACTAATTTGTAGGATAAATTTACTTGGACGTAGAGTAAAAAAACATTGACATATGTAGGTGTAAAATTACACCAGTGGAAACACTGCTGCCACATACATTTGTAAAATTATTTTTTTTTCTAGTATAAGAGACTTTTAGGCCTTCGCGATTTCCGTAAGTAATTTAGATCATATTCTCAGTATAATTCAATGCAAAATTTATGGAGAAACCTTGGATATACAACATATCATTCAAAGAGTGGACGTTTGAAGTCTTAACCCGGAATCTCAGTACCTATGAATGACACACACGTCAACGTTACAAAAAAATACGAAATTCATGCTGTGTTAAAGAAATCTTGGTAATGGTATTTTTATCCAAGGTATGTTTAAATTCATTTGCATTAAAACAGACCCAAATCCCGATTATCATAATTAAATTAGGTATGTGTATGTTGTACCACACAGTAATTTTAAAGTAATCAAATTTATAAGTCACCAGGAAACTAACGTCACGGCTTCATGGGCTTGAATCTTGGTTTAAGTCACACACATTATTTTTTGAAGTTAGGTTAACTTAGTATGGAAAGCATCCCTATTCTTTCTTTTCCCAGCTTCAGTTAAATTGAAATATTTCATACCTTACCAAAAGAATAATTTCTTATTATGGGCCACCTGTGAGAAAACTGGAAGCTTGACGGATATGTTGGTCGAAAAGCTGTCTTTGATTGTGAACATGTTAAATCGTTACTTTTTACGTTGCCTTCTTTTTGGTATGTTTTACCAGTACGAGCACTTCAACCAGGATGACCAGCTTAATTTAAAACTAATTTCACAACTTTCACTAAATATTCATGTTAGACTTCTTTATTTTTAACATTAATTTTCGACAATTTGAAAATGCATAAAAGCACTTTGATTACAAAATTATTCCAGGTAACGTTTCCTGTTTTCACTTAATATCCAAGAATTAAGAGCTCCGCTGTTTTCATAGATAAGATATAGTATTTTCTTAATTATGCGCACGTCCGCAAGAATATTCAGTACAAATTCCTTGTGAATATTTACCTTTTTCATCCTACGTTTCGTGTAATTCCGATTTACACAACCAAAACGAGCGAATAAAGTAATTGAAACAAAGTATGAAGAAACGTATGTCGTTTTTAGAGAAACAAAATATAAGTTAGGTTGGTAATAAGTACCCCGCCCCCTTGTTTTCCCCTCTTTCACAGATCAGTCTCCCCCGGCATATAAGCAGGATGTTTAATACGCAGAATTAAATCAAACCTAGGTAGCGTACGAGACAATAACATCATTAAACATTCGGGAACGTAATTGCAACGTCACCTAAACTATAAATAGACGGGAAAGGTGTGGAGGGACGTGGCGTTGTACAGACAACCACTTTCTTGCTGTTCCACGTCTTTCTCGGTGCAAACTAAACAATTCTTGGCGTGGGTAAGCAACCGGCCCCGGGCGGGAGTCGAAATCTTTCTTCGGCCCTCTTCACCTGCAGACACGACGAGTCAGCTCTTTCCACCGAAATGAGTTCACTTCAGAGAGGAAGATGAGTCATGGAAATAATATCCAGGCGTCCTAAGTTTCTCCGCCACTGTGTTCTTGAGAAGTTTTCTGGCAAGGGTGGGTTTACAATTGGAAAATTACGCGGTATGACGTGCAAAGTTAACAGCCTTGTCGACAGCGTGCACGGCACCAAGTTATTTGCATTTACTAATCGCGGCTTAGGCGATAATTAATAACTCCAGTAAAGGCAGACTTGCGATAATCCTGCGATAAACATGTCCTCCTTAAAAACAATTGGTAATGACAGGCTAGTTTGTAATTTTTGTAGGTTTATGCAAGCCAATGAATATTACGTACAGTTTATTCTGTTTGTTATCCTTCCAGTTTCCTCAACTTGGTCATCATCTCGTCAACATATTTTTCTCGGGACCAACTAGTTGAGGCGAATAATAAATAGTTTGACTGCAAATTAAATTCCATAATTGAAGTAATTTATTTCATGCGCACATTCGCATATTAATGTTTCAAATTGCTCACTCAGTAAATACCATTTTGCCGCTAGCAACAGAGCTTGAGTAGAGAACGCGTGATTTAAAAACGGTGTCTAAACCTAAGAGTACTTACATGTATAGAGAAGACGTTGGCTATACCAATGCATACAAAAATGTGTGTTCAACATGTAACACGTGGTGTCAGGTTCGAAATGCGCGGCCGTTCAAAATGACGTTGAAAAACAAGTACAATGTGCCTTTAATCGCTAATAATGCAATATCACGGCGATGCCACGTGAAGATGCATGCATTTGAGTATCCGACAATAACCTGAAATAAATGTAAAACCTTGTATACCAGCTTGTGTTGTCTACGCATATAAATGAACATTATCCAGCTGCGTATAATTAACAGTGTTGGCAATTGTGCAGGCCAAGTGTATTTATTTGTAACCTTGTGCAGTAAGTAGTTATTAAACTAATTATCGACGTAAATGTACATAATTACCCGTGGAAAGTTACAGGACTTCCCTTTTCACATCTAGAATTTCAGCCAAAATGCACAGCAGTACATCACCATCTTCGAAAAATGACATAGAACACGTCTTTATGCCACCAAAACCCATATAAACAATGTTGTCTAACCCTAATGTTTCCCATAAGTCAACTGTTTCTGCCGGTTGCCATTTGAACACACTGTTGTGACGTCATGCTCCCCCTGTCCATATGGTTACTCTAAGGTCTAAACACGAAAATCATTTAAGAAAAGTTTCGTGCCCAAAGACAAATTTTAAGTTCCCGTTTCAACTGCAGGGACTATTTTTTGGCGTGAAAATGTTTTAAAAGGGTGTTTACAGAATCAGTTTTAAATAGCGTGCCGTAAACACATAGCGTCACCGCGTAAAGTCACGTTCGGGCGAGTCGACGACGGGTAGGCTGCACGCCAGTTGAGCGCCTTGCACGTAGAGGCGACGAGGCAGGTGGTGAGTCAGCAAGAGTCGCCCTTAGAGCTCACGCGTTTAGAGACTTTGAACACGCAAAATAGCTGCAGGCTGACGGAACCATAGACTAAAGAAGAGGTACTTGTTTCCGAAATACCTAAACACTTCTAAAAACAGGTTCTGAAAAAAAAGTGACTCGTAACTGAATAAATGTTAAGATTACACTGCGCTACATACCTGCCGTATTGTTGACAGCGAGTTAGGAAGAGTAGGCCTAGTACAAAATCTTACCGCTTTATTAAAAATAAGTATTTACGTTGATGGCCACTGATATCGATTTCTGTTTATTTAACACGCGTTAGTTAGAGAATGACTGACGAAATATTGATGTACACATCAGCGTCTCTTCATCACAGCAGGGATATCAATAATTACGGCTAAAACAACGTTAATTTTTTCATTTGACGGAAGTTTATACTGTCGGCAGAAAGAAAAAATTAAAGCAAGGCTTTCAAAAGTGATCTCAGTTAACCGCAAACAAACTAAACTTGTAACGGCCCAAGTGCAAAGAAAGGAATATCTGTGATATTTATTCCGAAACGTAATCAGGAAGGATTTATTTTCAGCTCTCGGCCTATTTTACAGGTAGGCAATGAAATAAGACACACACGAAAGAACTTTCTGTGGTCATGTATTTAGTTTGACTCTTTGCGGCTTATTAATCTTCAACGTGATATACAATTTTCTCAGTTAATTCATATTTTTACTTTCAAGAACTTGCTAACTGAAAGGGAAGCATTACGCTCCGTGAACACAGCAGCGTTCTCGATGCTCTACATTTTTCATTCAAAAAAGTCATGAAACAAAAGTACTGGTGGAAAAACAGTTTGGAAATATCGAGTACGGGGAAGAAATGAGGTGTGCACGAATGGGACAGGCATTCACACATCGCCCACAGCCGTGGGCGTAGAGCTTGGATACGGCCGTGGGCGTAGGAGCTTGAATACGGCCGTGTCCCGCTGACTGTCGGGGCCGAGGCAGCCCTTGAATACAAACTCGCGACATCCGGTCGTGCGACGTCTCCCCGCGGAGTGAAGATGAGGTAGACGTCGTAGCATTCGTATGCTGCTACGTCCCCGATATCGTCGGCAGAACTGTCAAAACCACGTGGTCAAACTGTGAATTGGGAAGCTCGGGTACATTTAGTATTTCCACAGGCTCGGCACTTAAAATAAGTTACTGGTACGCGTAACTTGAATGCACTTGATTTTCGCGCGGAAACTTTGTCAGAGGACGTGTAACGCAATTTAAAAATAGCCACATGTTGTTTTGAAATGATATTGGCTACAACAAAGCCACTCAGTGTTGTGGCTCAGGGAGTGAAGCTACACAGCTGGCACAACACTGAACACAGAAGAGGTTGAAGCCATTAGAAAAAATTCTCCAAATTCCTTGGCTAGTCTCGAGGTAGCTCTGTAATCGTGCAATATCGCCCATTCTCTTCCCAATGGTCAAATATGCATCTCTCTCTCCCCCCCTTTTTTTTCCCTTCGCAGCGTAAAGGGAAAAGTTTAGAGTGCGCATTCGAGATGCGTAGTATTCATGATCCCTGTTACAACATTGGACTGCTTTTCTGACAACAGCGCAATGAAAAACAACCTGGTTTGAAGTTAGAATACTGTTTATGTAAGCAAGTGCTTTGTTGAGATGTTTGTACATTTCCTATAACTTAGTTTTAATGCAACTAGAACATATTCCAGTTGGACAAAGTGTTTTATTCATATGAACAGGTAAGCGTGTTGAAAATTTAATTTCAAACGAACTTCATATCATTTTTGGGAAACATGAATGTGACAGTTGCGTTGCCGACGAGCGATTCAATGTTGGAGACATGCGCAAAAGACAAAATCGGTCTACCTCATCTATGCTCCGCAGATCCCCGTCGTGGTAAGAGGAGGATCGATAACTTGTCATCTCGCACAGGACTACCTTGCAGCGGGCGAGGTAGCTAGCTCCAAAAATAGTCAACATTTGGTACAGCCTGTTCATGGTAAACTGAGCAATTTTGAAAGCCCTGCTTAAAATATATTTGTACGCACATTGTGTATTCTCCCGTCATATGTAATATTAACATTACCAAAGGCCTGATCACTTTATTCATACGCCGGTCAGCTGAAACTGTAAAATTATTAGAAAAGTAGTCCCTACATTTTTTACAAATCTGCTTATTCTTACACTTATATGCAGTAACAATAAACAGAAAGTAGAACAGATCATTTCCTTATTCATTAAAGTTTGCCCAACACCTTTAATTCAATGTCAATACATGGAACTACTTTCCCTCCCTCGTTACCAACTTTACCGGACGCACGACAGCCAGTATGCCCATTGAAATACATGCAGGTAGGGGCAGGGACATTTTTCAAATGTTCATTTAAAAAGTGTTCAATTAACAGAGAACTGCCTACAACGGCTTCGTTCCTTCAGATTTCTTTACGTTGAACGACAGTACTCGGCGCGCTGGAGGGTTCAACCTGCCGACATCCGGGCTGTCGCTATCAGACGACGATTCACGCCGGCTGACGACCTCGAGGCAGAGCAGATGGACACACGGAGAGGAACGCGGCAGGAGATCAGCTCCTGGCCGCATGCCAGGCATGTTGCACAGCAAGCGATCAGGCCGCATGCTAGGCATGTTGCACAGCAAGCAATCAGGCCGCATGCCAGGCATGTTGCACAGCAAGCAATCAGGCCGCATGCCAGGCATGTTGCACAGCAAGCAATCAGGCCGCTGGTAGTTATATGTACCACCGCACCACCGCACGCCACCTGGTGGACGGCCACGGCTGCCTAGCGTGTTTCACAGCGTGCAGTCACACTTCCACGGATATCTCTATGCACGTACCACGAGTGTGTTCAGTGCTGTCGACACTTGGCGTCATGTCCAAGTCAGCTGAGTGGGGTTACAGCCAGAGTGTTAATCTCACCGCGTACATCGTGTTCCTAATGTTTGGAAAGTCGTCTAAAGACGGGNGTGGGGTTACAGCCAGAGTGTTAATCTCACCGCGTACATCGTGTTCCTAATGTTTGGAAAGTCGTCTAAAGACGGGCCTTGTCATTGTATATGCACAACCGATTTTTTTCCTGCATGCAGTGTGATCCTGAAACCAATGTGCAAACTTTGTGAATTTATGAGGTACGAAACCTAATATGACCTACGACCTAACGTGGCGGAGTGCAGTCGNTAATGTGCAAACTTTGTGAATTTATGAGGTACGAAACCTAATATGACCTACGACCTAACGTGGCGGAGTGCAGTCGGGATATTTGGGCGGCTTTTAATATCGAGGTCTTGAAATCTGATGAGGGTGAAAAGAGGTGAATGTGGAGCAGCGCCGGAATGCAAGGGCGAGAGAAACGGGAGAGCTCCGAGAAAACCTGCCGACCAGCGGCATCGTCCGTCACGATTTCCTTTTGCGAAAATCCGGAAGTGACCCCGCCGGGAATCGAACCCGGTTCGCCTAGGTGAGAGGCGAGCAGTCTGAGCACTAAACCACCGCCCCCCCCCTAAAGCGGTACATTATTAAGGTAGAGACACGCCTTTAAAATTTGGGAATTAAAATTAAGTAATTTGAAAAATGTTAGATATTACGTGAGGTGGAACAACACATCGTGAATAGTGTCAGCCCAATTTGATATCCGTCGTTTGTGAACATTTGGCGGGCAAAATAACATCGCCCGATCGCTCGTCACTCTGTTGTGTACATGGCAGGCAACCTACGGTATCCTTTCAAACGTTGCATGCTTTCTCGTGAACCGTTCACCTGAGTCTGTCACACCAAGGCAACGTTATGTGTGTTCCTTTTATGCACACACTGTGTCATAACAATCGATAAACACAACGAGTAACACACTTTTGATTGGTTACTAACATGCCATCTCCTATTTAATAATGATGGGCGGTGTTATTACCCACTAAATGTTCACAGATGACAGATATCAAATCAGTCTAACTCTATTCAAAAATCGGTCGTTTAATCTCACGTACCTATATCATGACATTTTGAAAATAACGTTATTTTAATTCCCAGATTTCAAGGGGGTATCTCTCTCTCTCTGTCACTCTCTCTCTCCCTGTCTCTCTATCTCTTAATAAACATGTTACTTCATACGTCTATTACGTTTTACACCTCATTCTTCATTACAAATCAACTCACAAAGTTTGTAACTGAGAGTTTAGAATAATTCTGTATAGACTTTAAAAAAATTAAAGTCACATTAGCTAAATGTTAACAATAAATTAAAATCTTCCACGCAAAACATATCTGGGTTGGTGAAAACAGCATACTATCGATTAAAGAACCTCTGAAAATTTAAACTAAAATTTAGAGCTTAAAATCAGTGACCTATTGGTTCTGTCCCCCTTTTAATTGTTGCGCATGTCTATTTATAGGAATATAAAAATCGCTCAGATACAGACTTCAGAAAATGCATAATGCACGTATGAGATGTGCCTAGAACTTAAAGACAAGAGAGCACATTACGGAATATTTTCAACGTTCTGGTTGGACATAGATACGAGGGGACGTCTCTAACTCGCCAAACAAGTAGCCAACATTTAAAAGTGCGATCAGCTCACATACCTATGGCTTGTGCCAGTACGGCTGAACTTAATAAGTTTAAATAGCTAACACTGAAACATGGACATTTAACCTCTCGCAAAATGAACATTGGAATCTCCAAATATAGCAGTACTAAATATCAAAAAATTCTTCCCGTTAATTGACAGGCAAACAATGGAATGGCCGTTACTATTATAATACGACGTTGAGACACGGAACTACTTGACCTACACCGTCGTCAACTACACTAATATCACTCCACTTATAGTCTATTCGCGGTTTCTTCACACCTTTTGAATTAAACCTCCGAGAAATTACTCTGTTTACGGCGTGCTTGGTCGTTTCCGAAATATGGAATGTATCAGAAGCATGTTATATTTGCTTTAATATAAAAATGTCTTATTTTTGGATATATAGAACTTTTACTTATATTTCATCTGTATAGTATTAAAATTAATATGAATAAAAACAGGGATAAAATAGATGTGTTGGTAATACCTAGTAAAAAACACTCCTTAAGAAAAATATTATTAAACTGAGTGCCCACGAATTAGGTGCAGTGACACTTTGGTGTAATTTTCTAGACTCTGTTAAGCTTTGTTTGCATGAGGCGGAGGAGTATCCTGAAAGTATAACACAAGCAGGCTTCCGAAAAGTTGGAAGTAACCGTGAATGGATATAGCGTGTCGCTTAAAATACACTACCATAGTCAACAAGTTCGCGTACTGACTGGAGCCCCGAGTGTAGGCAGCCACGCACTACAGCAGTGTTCTATAACTTTATAGACTGGCCCCTTGGGTTTAGGCAGCCGCGCACTACGGCTTCCAAGAACTTTTGACTGTGCTATGTATGAAGTAATGGGCTGGGAATTTTTCTCAAGAGGCCCACCTGTCTGGAGATACTCTCCACGTCTGAAGCCAAGAAACTCGAGAGCGATAAGGGCGACAATGCCTCGCGCATCAAGTGTTCTCGTCCTGCTGCGTCCTGCTGGGACTTTAAGCGGCGACCCTGTAATTTTACTGGTGCAAAGTCAATGGCAAGGTTCAAATACAGGTCCTTTGAATATTTAAGTATGTATCTTACGCGTACATTTCGAGATACAGCTGTTTGAAAAAGCAATATTTAGCTCAGTTGTAGTGCTCTGAAATGGCGTTGTTCTGATGTGTGCGATGTCTTGAAAGCACTCAGCAGGCCTCGTATAAAATGTGTGTTATTTTCGTATACGAGCACATTGGACTGACGTTTTTAAGTTTCGTGTGGGTATTTCAAACACTCTGGAACGCAGTTGAACCGCCAGGAACGCGAACTCTTGAGGACGTCGGCCATGTAGAAATGTATTATATATTTGTAGACATTATCAGTGAGTTACTCCTTTCTCGCAAAAAAAAAAACTGAACGCATAGTTTTCGCATAAATACATATCAAAATCCCAATTTTACTGTTTTATAAATGTACAAATAATCGAAACTAAATTACGTACAGAAAGGGAATAATTCACACTCAAAGAACACGGAAAGAGCTACAAGACATATAAGAAATCGTCCAAGGAAATTTATTTGCAATTTAAAAAAAAATTGCTGTAAATAAAACAATTCTTGTATATTTTTTTTATTTGTCCCCGCCTCTTAAGTTTTGTAAAATAACTTTTGCTAGTCATATCTCAAAATAAATTAAGACAAGATCTTTCGTTTGCCCTAGTTAAATTTTCTGCAGCTAGATTGGTGTATTTTATTTGTACATTACAACATCAGTACAATTTTTATTTTAACGTCATTTTACAAAAAAAAAAAAAAAAACATGTGATCTAAAAAAAAACTTAATCTGAGGAAAAAGCAGTTATAGGATGTTCACGGTAAAGTGGGCACTTTTGAGACCCTAGTTACTTTTTTTCCTTCAGCCATTTTTTTATACTTCAACCATCTCTCTAAATAAATATTGGCATGTAAGTAATAAACAGAGAGCGTATATTTCACCGCACTCGGTCCAAGGATAAAATAAAACACATTCATCGACTATCATTCCAAATGAGAGAGCTTTTCAAAAGTGCTCACTTTACAGCGAATATCCTATACAAATGATGTCTGCAAGATGAACGGTATGCGGNTACTTTTTTTCCTTCAGCCATTTTTTTATACTTCAACCATCTCTCTAAATAAATATTGGCATGTAAGTAATAAACAGAGAGCGTATATTTCACCGCACTCGGTCCAAGGATAAAATAAAACACATTCATCGACTATCATTCCAAATGAGAGAGCTTTTCAAAAGTGCTCACTTTACAGCGAATATCCTATACAAATGATGTCTGCAAGATGAACGGTATGCGGTACAAATATAAAATAACACATTTTCGAGGTCAACGCNGTGGCCGGTGTTTGGCCTGCTAATGGAAACCCATTTATCGCGGGGGCGGCGTGGGCGAGGCGGCGGTGCTCATAGCTCGCGGTCCAGGAAGGCCGCCCGGTGTGGCGCGGCAACTAACTGCCCGGCCAGATTTGCGCGGCTTAAGCCCAGGAGTGACCTCGTTGCCTCTCCCTTCGCCCGGACATTAACCGCGCCGCCGCCAGATCCCCCGCTTGTGGCGGTGCCTCCACAAATTGCTCCCCCCCTCCCCACACCCTTCCTCTTAAATAGAGAGCCCATTTAAACGACTACACACTGCGTATGTTAGTGCACGCTCCCGTGCAGGAATTACGGCACTGTGCCGTGCGATCCAGTCGTTTCCTTCTCCCCGTTGCTGTTTTATCAACTCTAAACATTCCCTCATCCCCCGCTATCTTCATCGTGCACTGCACGCCGTTCTCAGACACACGACGCTCCGCGAAGCTCCGCTATGTATACTACCAAACTGGTGTCTTCTACTTTTTCTCACATTTCTTATTTGTTTTACGTAGGGCCCCCGGCTAAGCGTCTCGCCGACGGCGAGGACACTAGAGAGAGACAGAACCATTCGCCCCAGCTATCGGAAGCTGAGAGGAACCGTTCCGGCGCTCGCCTCGAGTGGTTTCCGTAAACCGAAATCACAAATGCCAGGTCGCTAATCGAGCGAGACTTCTACCGGATGCGAGTCCAATGTGTAACCACTGGGCCCCTCGCTCGGTACTAGCTAGCATTCTGTTTCCGTAAGAGCGTGTAGTCCGGGAATATTTCCTATACATTCGTCGTTTACGCGTATCTCGCAAATAAATATCCTCGGAATACGGTTGAAAAAGCATGCCGCGCAGTAGCCACTCTCTCTCTCTCTCTCTTTCCTTCTCTTTATATCTCTCTCTCTTTCTTTCTCTCTCTCTCTCTCTCTCTCTCTGTTCCAACACTGAATTGCCAATAGCACTAAAACATGGATAGGATTTGAAGTTAGAACACTATTTACGTAACTGCTTTGATGCTCGTACACTTCCTCGAACCTAGTTTTAATGCAACTAAAATACGTTTTTATGTTAGTCGAAGTATTTTATCCATAAAAAAAGGCTGGGGCTTCGGAAAATTCGAATGTAAAAATAAAACATTTTTCGCGGTGTTGGCCGCGTGACTTTGACGGTTGTACTGGCGAGGGGCGAGTCAATGTTGGGGACATGAGCAAAAGACGAAAATATGTCTACCTCATCTTTACAATAGGCTGTTCAAGTTACAGTAAGCACTTTTGAAACTATCCGTTGAAAAAAAAAAATCCCTGTCCGTTACTGCGTGTATTTCCACATATATGTATTGACTAGCATGCTGTCCGTAAAGTTGGCAACGAGATAGGAAAAATAGTTCCATGTCTTAGAGTCATATTAAAAGCGGACGTTAACATGTTTGGACAGTGAATTTATTATATAGCGTTTCTCTTCGTTTTATGCACACTAGGGTACAAATTAACATGTAAAGAACAAATTTACATTCTTAATAATTTCACCGCTACACTTGGCTAACGAACGAATAAAGTGAGGTGGCCCATAACAATCTTAATTTTACATTTGGTGGAAAGATACAAAATGTGGGAGAAAAATAGATCCTAGGCAAGGCTCTCATAAGTGCTCACTTTACCGTGAACACGCTATATAAGAGAAGGAGCGATGACTAACTTTAAGTTACACGCTTCGCGGCACGATAGCTCCACGGACAAACTCAAGAGATTACTAAGTTACCTTGCGTCAAGCCAGCGAAATAGCTCCAAACATCGCGGAGGAATCTCACATGGCTTCTTTCCTTCTACAGTTGTATTTATATTTAATGATACACGACTTTCAGCTCGTAATAATGTTAATGTTGACATGCAGCGGAAGAACACGTGGTGACCAGAAAGGTGAACTCTCAAAAATGTCAAATTAACGGAGAAACAGCTACATAAAGACATTGGTGAAACCAAATCTACTTAGGAGAGGGAGAACGTATTTTGGCAAAGGTCTTTAGACGCCCCTCTTACAGTATGTTTATTTCAATTATAAATTTTCAGTTTGTTGCGATCAAAACCTAAATTATATAACATAGAAGAAAAAAATGTATAAAAGTATCAGAAATGCATAGTAACAATTCATTAGGGATTGTACAGAATATATCACCGCATTTTGGCGGACAAAATAAATTGGGAGGCCCATTTACTCCCCGTTCGGGCGCCCTTTACTACATTTGGGAAGGGGGCAACCTGCCCCCTAGTTGTTACGCCACTGGTTACAGAGTTGGGCGTAATGTACGCGTGTTCTGGCCCGCGGTGACGTTCGTTACAGCTGCAGTAGAAAGTACGGTATGCCGTCNGGGGCAGGGGGGGGAGGGCAGCTACAAACCCGCGCAGCCCCGCGTTATAAATCTCATCTCGCCTGTTGAGCCGCCGCGGCGTGAGAGAGACGGCAACACGTAGTCGACGTATTCACTTAACGGTCTGCGACCACACTCGCGCCGCAACGACACTATCACACAACACGAAGGATCACCTATGGGGCAGTTACTTTGATCACATGCACTTCGATAATTACTGTCGGTCAGTTAACATAATTCTATAGGCCAGCGTTTCCTAACCTTTTTCAGCCACGGACCCCTAGGACATCAATTCAGTCTCGTACACCGCCCGCTGGCGCACGTTCGTCGTGCTAAGTAAGCGTAGCGATTATGAGGCTTTTGGTGGCATTTACTTATTATTGTTAAATGGTCCAGAGATGAGACTGCGGACCCCCGTACATATACTCGCGGACCCCCAGGTTAAGAAACATTGCTATAGACTATTCACGGTAAAGTGAGCCATTTTTAAGGCCCTTGCAAAAAAAATTATTGTGGCCTCAGTCGTTAAATTTTGAGAGCAAGAAAACTTATACACTGTGTTTATCACACGCGTGGCATTTTTTTCTATTAACAATTGGCTAAACGACACATATAAGATGAAAGGAACTTTTAAAAGTGTCACTTAACCATGAACAGCCCATACCACTGGTGCAAACAGGAACAGTACAACTGACTCACCCCAGGTGTAAACAACTGTTAAAACCATCTAATAACCGATAAAAAACGAGTTCTTAAACAAAAGTCAGAAATGCCTGAGAAACTTCCCCCGCAATTATTTAAAAAAAAAAACATGTTCTACTTCGTCCGGAGTACAGCTATACAAGTCATGAATAAACTCTTGCCGTATCAGACTTGTTCTGCGGTGTCTTCTCATCGATGCACCGACAAATCGAATTAGAATACCTGGAAAACTTGTTTTCGTTGTAGTATGCAGAAAAAGTGCTTCACCTACCCCTTAAGGGGAGGAGTGTAATCATGCAAGTTTCACCCACGTAATGCAATCATGACTGTGACGGTAGCCATTTAATTTTTCGGTAGTATTATAATTAAAGGATACATCCCGGCAGGTACAACTTCAATTTCTCTGGCTCGAATTTACCCAGTGTCAACTATGACTGGTATTTCTTCTATAGAGCAGGTTTCAGTCTTCAGTACTATGAGATACACATTTATAAGAGACACACGCCAAACGTTCGAAAATAAAACATAGCACTTAGAATGTGATGTAGCATGGACATAGTGCCTACATTTTTCCGGTTTTCTTAATGTGTTATACTACCACAGATAAAAATTTCATGGATTTGTGACTGGCGCCTCGAGTGTAGGCAGCCACGCACTACGAAGTCTACGAATTTACTTAGTCTTTCAGGTAAAGTCTTGCACCAAAACCAATTAGAGGCTATTACCACTAACTGTGGAGGGAAAAAAATCATGAAGCAAATTGTTCACGTGTAATAGAAATATTGCCTAATTCGGAGAGGGGTGCAATAACCAAAACTGATACCTACTACCGAAATAAAATGAACTGCGAAACATCTTAAGGTAGATAACATGTACGTGAAAAAATCGCAAGGAGTTATGAAATTCAATACATGAATCGAAACTCGTTTTACTGGAAAAAAATTTCACGGTAAGTGAAATTAATTTTTTTAACGTGTGTTTACGATTGGTCGCGCACCCACGTACGCACGCACACACACACAAAACAAGCATTCGTAAAATTTTAATTTTAGTAATAACAACCCATTTTTTCTGATGTTTCACGTTGCAATACAGATGTAATATATACCACGATCACAACCCGCAACAGTTACAGGGTAAAAAAAAAAACTTTGAAGTGGAGTAGAGAGGCCTGGGCGGATATTAACATCGAGGTCTTGAGAGCCGATGATGGTGAGGCGAGATGAATGTGGACCAGCACCGGAATGCAAGAGTGGGGGGAGATGGGAGGTCCTCGAAAAACCCACCGACGAGCGGCATCGTCCGGCACAATTCCCACTTGCGAAAATCCCGGAGTAATCCCGCCGGAAATCGGTTCGCCTTGGTGGGAGGCGAGCGCTCTAACTGCTGCACCACACCGAGAAACCCCCCCCCCCAAATTGTAATGTTTGTTTTTGAAACAATAAAATGTTGTAATTCAACAGCAATTGAAATAACAATGTTATTTGTACTCGTATGCCACTTTCAAGAACAGTCGCTCATATAGAGGAAAGAGGAATGTACCCCTACCTGCAAATATTTTAACGGGCGCACTTAAGTAACATGCGCTTGGTAAATTTGCGAACGGCGAGAAAGTATTTCCATGCTTTAACGTTGAGGGGCCGTGGTGGTGTAGTGGTTAGACTACTAGCCTCCCACCTAGCCAAACCGGGTTCAATTCCCGGCGGGGTCGCTCCCGGATTTTTGCATGTGGGAATTGTATCGGATGATGCCGCTGATCGGCGGGTTTTCTCGGGGATCTCCCGTTTCCCCGCCCCTTTATTACGGCGCTGCTTCATACTCACCTCGCTTCATCCTCATCGGCTCTCGAGACCTCGAAATCCCTCATGAAAAGCGTTACGCGAACACTTGTAAAATACTTAAATCATGTATTTATCTTTATGTTTTCAATGCTTTTAATGCATATAAATGTAGGTGTCCGCAAATTTGTAAGATAATTACTTTTCCAATAATTGTACAGTTTCACCTTGTCCGACGCATAAATAAGGTGATCATATCCATGACAGCGTTAATTTTCCATGGCGGAATAATACACAATGTGAAAACAAGTAGATGTTAAGCAGGGCTTTGAGAAGTGCTCGGTTTACCGTGAACATGCTTTAGAAGAGCTAGGGGGGGGGGGGAGAGTTGTAGCAAGCTCAGTTGGAAAGCAGGTCTGCTGTCGGCTGAACCAATCCCGCCAACAGCGTGGAAGATTGGTGCCGTCACGACCTAGTTAGAAGAGCCGGGGCTGCTTCGCTTCTCCCTTTCGTCGCACATAACTCACGTCCACCTCACGAGATAGCTCCCATGCGTTTCACGGGGCCCGGCCTGTCGAAACGCACGCCCAGCCGCAAAACAAAAAAAGTTATTATGTTCTCCGGTACGCGAGCGCCATTCTCTAGACGTTTTCAATCGCACTTAACGCGAAAAGAACGAGTTACGCAACGCCTACGTTATGTATTTATATACTTGAGAGATACTGCACGCTTCTCATTTTTGAAGTGAATGCGTCTTTAAATCGAGACCTACACGTAAGGTACCAGGACGGGAACGGCGATGTAATGTTTGCACGGTGATCCATTCCGACACTTTAACTCCGTTACTAACGATACAATTGAAATAAATGTGGTCTCGTTCAATCAGGTCCACTAAGATAAGAACATATGTGTGTATGTATACAGTGCAGCCATCAACTACAGTGCACAAGACGCTGCAGCCTGCAGGCATGCCAACATCACGGTCCAAAGCCTGGTACCAGTGACACACTAAGGTAAGTACATCTGTGTGTATGTATACAGTGCAGCAATCAACTGTAGTGCATATATATATATATATATATATATATATATATATGAAATATGTTTATTTATCAAATATGATGCGAGTGTGACCGTAAGTAGGCACGGGTGGGGGACCGCGGCAACTGGCGGCCATTTTGGGCGCGGACAAATATTTCCGGCCAGTATATTTCGCGTCCCCGATGTGCTAGCGCGCTGATTTTGGTACCAAACGAAAGATCTCGTCTTTATCTGTCGTTCTGAGCCGTAAAAGCAGAGTATCAGTTTCGTTTCTTTCATTTCATTCCCATATGTCAAAGAAAATATTACCTGCAAACGCAGACGAAACTTGCTAACGCAAAACACAAGGCCCGTATCCTCAACACAGCCCCACCCCGATTTTTTTTGGTAAAACTTCCGAAACCATGTTACTCGTATTATACTGTAATCATGCCAGAAAGTGTGTGTGTGTGTGTGTGTGGAAGATGAGGTAAATCACGACGCACGTGAAAAAAAAATTACGTCTGCCTGCTGGATTGCCTATCCGAGCTAAATTTTTACCATGGTGCAGGAACTCTCAAAATCTTTTGTAGTACGACAGATTGGCCGTCTGGTAAAGTCATAATTTCGTTTACAAAGCACACTTCAAATATTCATTTTCCACTTATGACGTCAGCAAACCTGTTTCTTATTTTTTTCCCCTAATTTTCTGTTTAAGTTTTTCCATCTCCTTACCACATGGCTTCAGTCATGTCAAGGTGGCAATTTGTTCTTCGGTATACAATTTTATGACAATCTCAACTCGGTAGCTATAAATTCAAGAGGCGAATAGGACTTTTAAAATGCCCACTCTTCCCGAAGACAGTTTTACTGTACTTCTCGGTAGCTATTTTCGTTAAATAGTATGAACGTTAACGTTTACATCCCTTCGCAAGAAAAAATGCTTAATTATTCAAAGACTGTATGAATTGCAAGACGCATCTCGTACGGTAACTTCTTGTAAAATGTAAAACGTACGGTACAAGACGTTCATAAATAAAAGTTTAGGCCTTGGATCGAGACATTTTTACAACACGGTACTCGTGTACTTTTCCGCAGTTCTAAGGACGCGGACACGTTCGAGAAATAAATATCCGAGATTCACGTACTGTAGAAATGAATGTCTTCTAGCAGTGTCAGCCAGTCAACGTAAGCGAGCTGCGACATAACCAGCCGAGGGCTGCAGGGAGTAGAGACATAGCTGGTCGCGGTTCAATCAACACTGTTCAGATCAAACTTTGAAAAANAAAAAAAAAAAAAAAAAAAAAAAAAAAAACCATCACTGCCTATAACTGCATACAACTCACTGTAAAACTGGAGAAATGTTGGCAGTGTATTAGGGAAAGCAACGCCGTGTTTAAACGCCACGTTAAAAATTTAATTTCTTAATAGGCGGAAACTTACATTAGATTCAGTCGTTTTTTACTCGCTTCAAAACAAGAAGTGGTGAAACTGTGATGTAACGTGGTTTCAAACCGTTGTACGGCGTCACGCGATTGCCAGTAATTAGGTCTAACCTACATGGAAATTTTTTTTTTTTTACGCGATTTCCGTGCCCGGTGAGCTGGACAGCAAGAGAGGGCTAAAACCAGGGCAAGATTGATACGAACAAGTGACTGACGTACTGCCGATCAGCGCAAAACACGTCCAGNGGGGGGGGGGGGATTGCGTAGAGTGCGCATGTGAGCTGCGCAGTAGCTGCTATTACAGATTTTGCATTATGTTTAAATGATCAGCAAGGGATATAGAATTGGTCTGTACATTTAATAAATGCAGTTTTCATTGTGTACTGTTATTAGTATCATTTCTGTAATGACCAGCAAAAAAATCATCATTATTTCTTCTTGGCAGTCACTAGTCAAAACTTTACAAAAATAACGTAACTGTAACACTTCAGTAAAGATTCAGAATTTATCATTTATGCCATGAAGTGCGAAAAAAAAGTCGTTAAAACATTTGAAATGGAACTTGTGGGAAGAAAATTGATAAATGCAAGATGTCGGGTACTGATCCCCATTAATGCGGCTAGAATATACTCAAGTTAGTCAAAGTATTTTATTCACGCGAAAGGGTGGGATTGTTTAAAATTCAAAAGCAAACAAACACGTTATCACTACTGACCACGTGACTTTGACAGTTGCGTTAGTCATGGGCGAGTCTATGTTGGGGGCATGTGTATAAGACGAAACTTGGTCTACGTAATTTTTAGTCTACGGTTTGACCAGACAACGCAGGCCCAGTCTGCTTCAGTCGTGCGCCTTCAGCGTCCTCCTCCCATGCCGCGGTGAGTCCCTCAACTATCAGAAACAACCGAGAAGCGATGTGGGCGGCTCTTGACATCGAGGTCTTGAGAGCCGATGAGGGTGAAGCGACGTGGGTATGGAGCGGCGCCGGAATGCAAGGGCGGGGGAAACGGGAGATCCCCGAGAATAACCGCCGACCAGCGTCATCGTCCGGCAACGATTACCACGTGCGAAAATCCGCGAGCTATCCCGCCGGGAATCGAACCCGGTTCGCCTATGTGTGAGAGAAACACCTGTGGTCCGGCCGGAGTTCGCCATCCTCACTTGTCTAGAAACTGTGAAGCCTGAACTGCGTCGACCCGTCACTGCAAAAGGGGCTTTTATACAAGATCTCCTTCAGCACGTGGAGTATTATAGGTTACACAGAATGGTCAAAAGTATAAACTAGGCAGAGCTTCCAAAAGTCATCAACTAACTGAGAACCTATCATATAGTCCATCCACGGTTACTTCCAACTATTCTGAAGCCCTGCTGAAGTTCTGCGTTCAGGATATTCTTCCGCCTCACGTAAACAAAGCTTAACTAAGTCTAGAAAATTACACCAAAGGGACAGCGCACTGCATTCGTACGCACTCACTTTAATAATATTTTGCATGAGAACTAGTTCTTACTAGGCATTACCGACACACCTAAATTCTCTCAGCTTTTGTTCATATTAATTATACATGGAGTAATTGGTTTATAGGCAAAATATAGGTGAAAAGTTTAATTCAGCAAACATTTTGATACTTTCATGTTGACATGAATACAAAACGCTTGTGATACAAGACATATTCAGGAAACAACTAAACACGCCATAAATGGGGTGATTTTTCAAAAATCACGCCATAAATGGGGTGATTTTTCAAAAATTTGATTTGAAAAATGTGAAGAGACCGTGAGTAGACTACAGCTAGCCGTCAATAAGTTCAGACGTCTCGAAAAGTCTGCATTCTACCCCTCCTCCCCCTCCCCTCGTCGACCAGCACCGGGTCGTAAAGCTTCCAGCACGCACGCGCGACACAAAGCAAGCGGCAATAAACTGCAATCTGCAACATCTCAGCCCCCGCCAGCAGGATTTTATTCTGGCATTAAATATAAAAAACTGCAAGGAATAGCGACAGAAAACTTAGAACGTTTTACACGTTCGCGCAGACGAGATCTCTGGATGTTACAACGCGCGCAGCTTAGCAGTATTGCTATCCGTGGGACGACGAGCTGAAACGAACTCGCTGTCGTTAACTGTTCGCTAGAGTACGCCGTAAGAAGAAAATCCTCGTATCGCACGAGATCTCCAGGGTGATCTCGCGTGACATAACGACGCGACGCAGGCGTGATAGATACGCGTGCTGAACCCACGACACTGAAAAAAATTAAGTTCAAATTTTGAACGCCAACCGTAAAACCAGAGGTTTTCAATTATCACTCACAGCTGTTTCATATTAATTTGGAGGACAGAAAGACGTTTCTGATGAGGTGGGTACCGGAACGAAAAGATTGTCCTAAGCGAAGTCCCAGCGATGCAGTAGCAGCAGAAGGCGAAGAGGTATTTACACCATGCTTATTAGCGGGTTGTTAATATACTAGGCACGATGCACCATACATGTTTAGTAATGCTTTCTACTGCTGCAAGGCGAGGGTACTTTGAATTGTAAATAAAAATTTTAGTAACGTTCGAACACACATAACGTGTCATAATATTTACTTAAAACCTTTTACGAATATTTCTGAGGACACTTAAACATCCAATAAGTGAACTTTTTTTTTAAATTTAATACACGACAGTAATAGTTCCAATCACAGTTTTGGTTCTGTTTTTATATCGTCCAACAATGTCGAACGATGACCCAACATAACGATAGTCTGTTAATACGTTTAAAAACAGATAATTTACGGAACGCGTTTGATCGCACAGTCGCTTGTTTGACTTGAATTCAGGACACCGTGTGTTCTGTCCTGTCTTTATGATTTCAAATGATTTTCTATCTCCACTGCAGGAAAATTTCGATGCAGTGCGATGATCTGAATCTTCGCTGTTTTTCTCCTGCGAAATTAAGGGCCTGATCAGCGTGTGCGTATTAAAATATATTAAGATTATAGGTTACTCGTCATTAATTGAGTACTTTTGAACAGCCATCCCCCTTGGGTCTCTAGTATTTATGCTCATTTTACGTCCTTCCAACACAAGTAAAATTTATATTCATGTGTCACTCAAATGTACCGTTTGAATTATTAAGAACGTAATATTATTTTACTGAACTGTTCATTCTTACTGTGTGCATAAAACAAACAAAAACTAAATAAAATAAATTCCTTGGCCAGAAATTTAAACGACTTACTTTTAACACTACGTTAAGACACGGAATTGCATTCATACCTCGCCGCCAATTCCACTGAAAGCATATTAAACCAGTGTTTTTGAACAACAGCGACACACTCCGGCAGATTATTCCTCACGAAAATATAAGACGAAAATGTATGAACACTTTTCCTCCTAGAGCCTAAAGTGATTTTTAAGGTATCTGTGCGCACCTACAAAACCATACCTAAAAATGCCTTATTGTGTATCATGTCAGGCAACAGACATTCTGTTTTGAGAGTTAGACATGGATTGAAAACTGTTCACCTGAGAGTGTTCCGATAAGACGACTTTTTTTTGTTAATTTACACGTGTTAAATAGTAAGATATCTAAAAAAAAAAAATCACGTGCATATTAGGGTTACAAAGATTAATTCAAAAATAAGATGCCAACCCTTCATTCCCACCATGAAAGGGGAACATATTACTGCTTCTTTCAGGGGTGTAAGATCTCCGTTACACGAAACACCATTCTCCGATTTGTTGCTTAGTTGCAAATAGTTTCTGATATTTCGAAATAAAAGTAATTTAAAATTCGATTTTTAGGGACACATAACTCCCTTTATAATTACTTTAGAGGAAAAAGAATATATTTATTTATTTCTATTTTTCGTAAGGAATAATTTGTTGGAGTTTGTTGATGTTGCTCAAAAACATCCGGTATACAAATTTTATTTCGTCACACGTAGGTTAGAGGCAGCAACGACACTAGAAGACAGGGTGAATCATTAAATTCATAGATGTTTATACTTCTCCTGTTATTCACACGCCCTTTTATTTTATTGGAGGCAAAGAGTGAAGTATATACAGTATGCAGAGGGGGGAACTGGTATGAGTGTCATATTAATACGCGTTGTTGAAGCACAAGTGTTGCAAAAGAAATAACAGCAGCAAAGCGATACTCCGCGAGATAATGGGCAGATGGTACACTGCTGTCCCATGGCGACAAATAAGGAGCTATATCGACCGGCGGATATTGCAGTGCCATTGAAAAAAAATCTGAAGAGGAGTAAGTCTTTCGTAAGGACACTCGGGACCTGAACCTCTGTCACTAAGCCTACTGGCGAAATTGAGTCTTTGGCCGGGCTGTCACGAATCATCGTGGCCTTTATCACGCACCAGTATTTACGAACTGGTCCGATATTTTACTTTGAGCCCCGTGATGAGGCTGGCAAGGACTGACAATAATATCAACCGTTTAAATTGTTGTAATTAGAGGTGGTCGGTCGGGTATTTGTACCATCCCATACCACACTAACCCAACAGAGCTGCTTAATGGGGATATACTAAATGTTATGAACACAAAGGTATTGAGCGAGATAGAAGGCAGTACCGTCACGAAGCAATCTAAAATGTTTTCGGTCGCCTCCGTGACTGAGGTATCTAAGACTTTTTTTTTTTCATCACATCTGGGTTTCAATCCTGAGTAAGCCATCAATATGTATCATTTTTAGATGAAGGTTTTAGGTTAGTTTAGTACGAAAACAGTTCATGATTAGCCACTAAACATAAAATTGCGCTTTTTGAAGTCCTTTTTTTAAGTGTTTGTATGTATATAAATGTAACCCACGCATACACACAAAATTGCTCTCTCACGTCCATTTATATTTATATATGTTTTCAGGCAACGGTCGAACGATCGCAAACAATGACCAATTAAATAACGAGTAATGCGTTATAGTTTTCCACAGGACATAAAAAATAATACGTGTCTTTTAACAGCCTTTGTATTAGAATTAGCAGTGTATTTTAAACGATAAAATTTAGAGACCCAGTGGCTAACAACTTGAAAACAACGGAAGGAGAAAAATAAATTGCATCGGGACTTTTCATCTAGAGTTTGCTCGGACGCCAAATTGCACGAGAACCTGCGCGAGACAAACTGTCTGAGTCCCACGCCATCAGCAGTTTGACTTTAATGCAGTCTGGCGCCAGTACGAAGAACTACTTTGTGAAACAGAGGCTGGGCGATACAAATGACATTCGCAAGTACTTCCCACTCGCACGGCTGCAGTATGTACGAGTTGTCGTAGTTGCAATTTGAAGCCGCTAACTGACAAAATATCCCGCTGAAATCGTGCAACAGAGCGTGAGCAATATTGTTTACTTGAAGTAAGCTTTGCAACTAACTAACACGACCCTTGAACAAACTACTTAAACCCAGACGACCTAAGTTATGTATTTTCGGGGACAAGTACTATTACACTACTGACGAGAAACGATACGCAGCCTGAATACACGAAGCGTAATGTGCTGCACAAGTAAGGAAGAAAGGACCAAAGAATTATAGTAAATAACACTTTTACAAGTCAGACCCATAGAAAATGTCAGCTACTCAGAAGAATGAAAGTCCAGGCAGAGAAACTGAAACCGGTTTTGTCTCCTGGTATCCTCCAGTGCTGCTTCGAGCTCCAATAATATCTATCATGTGAACTGTATAAAATATGAACTAAAAGTGAACATAGTGTCGAGTTGTTACAACTACTGTGTGTTTCTCAGTGGAGGGAGATAAGATCATCGGAAAGACAGAAAAAGAACCTGTCGACATTGGTTGAAAAAACAGTATGCACTGACAAACCTCAAACTCAAAAACTCAACACAGTCGTCAAAGGGTCTTAACTTCAGCATTGTTCCTCAAAGATGCCTATAAACTGGAGATAGTGGCATCTGTGGATAGTGTAATCTACAAACTACTGCCAAAGGAACAAGAAGATTTCCGTTGGGAGGTCAGGTCAGCTCTAGCTTCAGCTAAGCCACCCAAACAAAATCCATCCTGAGAACAACTTAAATAGATCAGTGCGTTGAAGGACAACACCATTAGCATCCTTCCAGCAGACAAAGGCAATGCAACTGTCATCGTGAACACAACAGATTATGAACAAAAAATCAAGCGTTTGATTGACTCTGATAAATACGTTACCTTGCAAAAGGATCCAACACCCAGTATTGAGCGCAAAGTTTATCAGACTCTCAGGAAACTTCAGCCTAGCCTATCTAAGGAGGTCAGAAGAAAACTTACACCACACAACAGTAAATCACCACATGTTTATGGTCTTCCCAAAATTAATAAGCCAGATGTTCCTCTCAGGCCCACTATAAATTCACGTAATTCACCATTCCAGAAGTTATCTAAGTTTCTCCTGAACATAGTTTCACCTTTGTTTGGACACACGTCGTCTTTCATAAAGAACTCACATTTCAGGACACTTGCCCAAGCACTTGAAATAACAGATAATAATGTTTTGATGAGTTTTGATATTCAGAGCATCTTAACTAATGTACCAGTACCCGAAAAATTTAGCATAATACATGAAAGACTTGAAGCAGACACAGAAATGAAAGACTGAACGAACTTATCTATTCTCAACGTAATGGAACTAATATTTCTGAGCACAAACGCCACTTATTTCCAGTTCAAAGACAAAGTTATACAAATAAACAGATGGAATGGCAATGGGATCTTCTCTCTCCTTTCATGGCTCTAATATTTTTACAGAAAACTTCGAGCAGGAAGCACTTTCTGAAACAGACATTCCACCTGAGTTCTGATTCCGATATGTTGATGACACATTTCTGATTTGGCAGCATGCTCGGGACAAACTCAAGGAATTTTCTGACTTCCTCAACTCCCGCAGACAATCTGTACAGTTCACTTATGAAACCAAAAGACATAACTCTCTCCCATTCTCGGATGTTCTTGTATGTAGAAAAAACAATACCATCAGCACCACAGTATATCGGAAACCAACACACACTGGCCAGTATTTGCATTTCCCTTTCGATCACACACAGAGCACAAAAGCAGGCATCATTCATAAAACAGTTGATAAACAGGGCCGAGCGTATATGCTCGTGTGGGGAAAGTAAACAAAAATAAAGAACTGCTCAGCATTGGATGTTCTCACAAATTCATTAAAATTATATATCCAAACAATTCAATAAACACAAAACCAGAAAACACAGAACCTCCTGCAGCTACTGTAGTCATTCCATTTGCTAAAGGACTATCGGAAAAAAAATACGGAGACTGGCTAAGAAACACAACACACGCACTGCCTTCTTCAAACCTACTACAACAATAAAAACAATATTAACAAAAGTAAAACCAGTCAGTGATCAACAACACACTCACAGGAATGTATTTATCGAATTCCTTGTCATGCGGCAGTGTGTGCATAGGGGAAACAGGCTGGCCATTATCCGCCCGTGTCAAGGAACAAAAAAAAAAACTAAACAGGGAGAATCAGAAAAATTCTAACTAGCTGAACACGTTTCGTCAAATAATCATAAGATTATGTGGGAAAATTCTGTACCCATAGCCAAAGAGCAAAATTACATAAAAAATTAAAATCAAAGAATCGGCTTTCATCAACTGCAATAAAAAGTTTTAAGTCAACAGTGCATAAAATTAAAGGGAATATGGCTACCATATTTTACGGCTATGCATTCCCACCAATTAGGCGGCTAATTGAAGTGAGGAAAATAAAAACAAGTAATTATTTACAACCTCGAAAACAAATCTATTGTAATTTATTGGAGGAAATCGGTGTGGTAAATGTTAATTTTACATATAATGTGACCATGGTGTATTGTCCGATAAAGCGAAGTTTGTAAAGGTGGATGGCGAGACAGCCTAACGCACATAAGAATTCTATAATGAAATCTTGTCCACGTATCCTCTTGCCCAGACTTTGTCACCGAGTGCAGTCTATCTCGGGTATATTTCTTTGTTTTGACGTATTTTAAATGAAAACCAGCCAAGCTGTGAAGATTAAGAGAATATGAAAATATACCTAAAACTGTTATCTTACCAAACAAAATTTTCAGTGGAGCCCCGTTTTACCAGTCAAGACAAATAACTGTACCACCGGGCGTTCCCTTAAACATTGCGCTACTCAACTACTTACAAGAAACGCAAAGCCTGGGGAGAGGCATCTGCTACCATTGCTATTATAGCTGTCATGACTATGTCGGCTAGAAGCCAAAATAACAGCCAATTTTCGGAGCTAAAAAAAAAAAAATTGAATTTGAATATTTTTTTGTAACTCTGAAACGCTGCTATTTTATAAATAAGTTTAAGTTTTGTCTGTTACACAAGCTCTGCTACTTTCTGCGAAAAAACTTCCAACGTAATATATCAATAATAAAATAGTCTACGATTTCTTTCCGTAGTAGTCTGTTGTGGATCGGCAGGGCTGTCAGAACTGTCAAACACGACTTTCACCGCGACACGTTCACGCATCAACCGATACAGGCTTTTGTGTTTGGCTCGTGAAGTTTCGTTTACGCCATGTTACCGCTTGCCGGCCGCCATTAAAGTGCACTCGCTCGTTAAATAGGTTAAAGCAGCCTTCATCATGTAATCACGTGAATTTCAGTATTGGGAAGTTATCTGGCCTCATGACCACATAACATCTCCATTCAGTCCGTTTCTCCCTATAGGATGTTCACGGTTAATTGGGCCCTTTTTAAAATCCCTGCATAAGATATACTTTTATTTCTCACTTAGTATCCTTTTGCTACATATAAAATTAACATCTCACTGGGCCTAATCACTTAATTCATGCGACAACCAAGCCAGACCGTGGAATTGTTAGCAACGTAAATGTGTTGCTGTTATTCAAAAATTAGTCCTAGACTCAAAATGCAACGTAAAGTGTTAAAAGAAGTATATTTATCATTTCGCTGCCATCTTAACTCTAAGCTTGCATGCCGGCGTGTATAGGCCGTTCGTGGTAANGTATCCTTTTGCTACATATAAAATTAACATCTCACTGGGCCTAATCACTTAATTCATGCGACAACCAAGCCAGACCATGGAATTGTTAGCAACGTAAATGTGTTGCTGTTATTCAAAAATTAGTCCTAGACTCAAAATGCAACGTAAAGTGTTAACAGAAGTATATTTATCATTTCGCTGCCATCTTAACTCTAAGCTTGCATGCCGGCGTGTATAGGCCGTTCGTGGTAANAAGAAGTATATTTATCATTTCGCTGCCATCTTAACTCTAAGCTTGCATGCCGGCGTGTATAGGCCGTTCGTGGTAAAGTGAGCACTTTTGGAATCAACTTTTGGAAAAAAAGTCTCTGCCCGTAATTGCGTTCGTTTTAAAGTAAGCGCTGAGTGAAATACTCAGCGGCAAAGTTTGCAGCGAATTAGGGAAAGTAGTTCAATGTCTCGACGCTATAATAAGGTTGTTATTTTAAAATGTGTGTGCGCTGAACCCTATTTTATTTTATTTCTGATTGTTTTGTGCGTGAAGAGTAATATATGGAACGCTATTAATGTACTTATTTATGCTCCTGACAATTTCACATTTACATTAGAAGGTTGCATGACTAAAGTGAGTGGGATCACGTTAGTGTTATTTTCACATACAGTGTAAGGATACAAAATAGGCCCGAAAGTAGATACCAAGCAGGGCTTTCCTAAGTGTTCATTTTATCGTGAACAGCGTATAACAAAGTATATGCATAGTTGTAAGCAGTGACTTACTTTTCTGAAGCTGATTTCAAAAGTGTCCTGTTTGCTGTGAACAGCCTATACCCGAAGGGAACACATGCTGGTTGATTTCATGCTCGCACTGTTTTCGGGATGACATGAATTAACTAAACCGCAGGTGCGCGGCGCAGAATAACACGTGCTTTAAAGCGCCATCGACACCTCTGTTTACCTGCTCTCTTCGTTTACAACGCAAACCACCTGCCATTTCCCAATAATTCTCGCCACTCCAAATAATTCATTATCCGTATTTCCCCTGTTATTTGCACGTCCCCGAATAATAATGGCACTCGGGCTGATTTGAAACATGGAGATGTATGTGAGGCTTCGCGACACATTAGCGAATTACTAATTTGGAAAAACAACTTACACACGTAACGTGCCGCCTTGATTCAAATACTCCCGTACACTTTACCTCCACGTAGATAAAGGATCATTTACTGTAGAAGGTTACGGGTAGAGCCGCAAGTTTTAGAAGCTACTCCCGTGATCTCTATTGAGAAGCTGTATCCCTGAGTCCGGCATGCAGTCGGTCAGTAGCTTCGAAATGTTGCTGCAAATGTTTGAAGAACGAAAGTCTGCGGTCGGCGTGGTTAGGTTTTCCGTGTCGTTATCGAGCCGACTACTGAATATTTTGAAGATAAAAGGCAAGTTCTTATCTCTCGTATCATAAAACGCCGCATAGTTGGAACTGAAGCATGTTTTCAGGTTGTTTGCTGTCATCTCCGAGCAGACAGCTATATTGTTTCAACAGCCCGAAAAAAGTAAAAACCATATAAAGTAAAAATAAATGTAACTTAAGGAGCCTGATGTGTAGTGCTTATTAACGTCCCCCNAAAAAGTAAAAACCATATAAAGTAAAAATAAATGTAACTTAAGGAGCCTGATGTGTAGTGCTTATTAACGTCCCCCAGGTGTTACGCCCGAAGGCTTATCAGGGGACGGCTTGCAAACTAGCACATTACCCAACTTAATCTAACTCCCATGTCTTACCTAGGGGTCGAACCCAGAATCTCCCGCAGCCCAGATCGGCGGCGCAACGGGAGGTAAACTTAAGGCGCCCGTCTACCTGGCGCTTGAACTGCGTTGCAGTGCGTTCGAAATACACGTTTTTCAACGAAACTATTAAGCGTGCGTCCAACGCGCTGATCTACGAAAAGAACATACACTTCAGACGAGAGCTCTTAAGTACTTTCAAAATATCACGTACGTTAGAAACATCAATTCAGAGTACTCCAAAACCGCTAAAAACGGCTTTTCCAAGGCGCTGTAGCTCAAAATGCACGCATCAGATACATACAAAACTACTATAGGGGCCTGCACTGAACCTTCCTAAAGACTTCCCACTAATAAAATTATATGGTCACCGCTGAAAGTCCCATAGGTACACGCAGCACGACGAGAACACTGCACGCCAGTTCAGAGCCTTGCGCTTAGCGGCGATGGCGTACTTGATGCGCGTGGCAGTGTCGCCCTTATCGCTCCCGCGCTTCTCGGCCTAAATGTGGGAAAAAGTTCCAGGTAGACGGGCGCCTTAAACATCCTGAGGAATCATCAGAGTGGAAAGTATCCACCGAATACATCGCGTGATGTTCTTCTGAGGAACGTTTAGTCAACCTGCCAGGACGGGCACAGGGGACCGACCTGTGTGGGGCTGAAACTTGCGACATAGAGACATCGCAAACCGAGTCACCGTTTTTTTTTCTCCCTGAATGACCGCAGAGGGAATAAAGTGCGGCGCGGAGCANCCCTGCGACGGTGTTTTCCCCGCTTGTATTCCGGATAATGGAAGGGAGTTGCCAGTTTTGGACGGAGATAAAGGATCTTCAGAAGAAGCGGCTCGGTGAAAGTTCAGCGGCGCGGAGAATTATTCGCCGACAAGCGTCCCATTCCCAATGGCACTTCGTCATGGCGGTAGAAAGTGACCGCGCTTGTTTTTTTTTTCGCGTGCTCGGACCACACCAATACGCCCTTAATGTCACCACCTACGTCTGCCTGCCTGCTTGCATATATCCTCTCTCTCTCTCTCTCTCTCTCTCTCTCTCTCTCTCTCTCCTGCCGCCAGTGCGTTTGCAACAAAGTTCTCTGGAGTTGTCGGCATCCATTCTATCTGCTTTTAGTCCACAGTTGCCGTGTATACACACTGTATTCCACACTGCAGGAACAAAAAAATAACGCAGTCAAGACGACCTCAGTTTATTTTCTGAAACGTGTTGCGTACACTTGCGTGTTCGTAATCACACCACGGTACTAAAATCCATACATTTTTATAACTGTGACGTAATTCAATAAATTGTTATAAAAACGGTCGTTTCTCACAAGCTGCTGTGAAAATCAAACACTGGGTGAATTACTCCTTTAACTACACTATGTTTTACTGGGAAATGATGATACAGTTTACGGTAATCTGATGTATTAAAACTATTTTTAATAACGGCAATTTTTATTCTTGTATCCTATTAAAAAATATTTATTCTCCTCTTTCTTCTTGCTCTGTTTCATATTTCGAAACTTTCCTTGTACATATTAGGCCTGTCATAAATACCTGCAAAATGCAAAATGGTATTTCGGTACGCGTTATATATGCACGGAATTGCTGATACAAAATAATTATGCTCAACATAGTGATTTTTTTTTAGTTAATACGTAAACATTTGTTTGCATTACGTGTTGCAATTTTTTTTAATGTTTTTCGTCCTCAAAACGTGGCTGCCTCGTAATTCTGAAAGCCCGATAGTGCTGATTCGATGTGAGAAAAAATGGCGCAAGTGCCTTCCTTTTATAATGAACAAACATAAATATTTTTTATTCGTGACTGTATTAGATTCTCGTAAAATAGTAGCGTGGGTTTACATTATCTATGTGGTGTGCAAGCTAAAACAATAATGAAAATAAATTTTATACTGTTTTCAGACGGAGCGAGTTGCTGGTGCATGCGGGAACAAGTAAGGCCTCGACCAAGAAACCATCCCGGCATTCACCGCGAGTAGAGTATCGAACCCGGGGCCCCTTGAACATGGGTCTCCCCTGGTGTTAACTTGTGCGTGCAGATATCTGTGTTTATTATCCTATGAATTAAAGTTGGCTTGTGTGAGAAATAAAACAAGCTGCTGGAGCGACAAGCCTCCCTCCGGAAATTTATTTATTTTTTTAATTTTTTTAAATTAAATTTTTAATAATTTTGAATTAATTTTGAATTATTGTTAAACATTTTTTTTACAATTATTTCCTGGGTTTAAATGACCAAAGTCACTGGGGTCAAAGTCACATGGATCCAAGATGGCCACCGGCCGACCGGAATGACAGTGCACGAACAGCTCCGACCCCAGGTCCCGATGTACCAAAGTCCCCATAATCCCTCTACTATAATTACATAAGAATATTGGAAGATATAATCTCTATCTGATCTTAAGACGCCGCTGGCAAAGCAAAAGCTTAAAAATTATAATCGTTTAGAAATAGTTGGGAAATCTTTCTGAGAAAAAACTGACAGGCATTTTTTTTTCACCTGCGTACATTTTTGCTTACAATTGTTCAGATTAATGCTTACTACTAAACACCAACCAAATTTCACTTATTAAAACTTTTATAACGAGTCATTAGTATATTAAATATTTGCACAACTGAAGTTTTCAAGTATTTCAAAACAATAAATTTCATTTTGTACAATACAATAGAATATATCCATAAAAACAGTATGTAGTATTAGGCTTATTTTTTTCCCCAATGAATCTTAATATTAGCATTACCTAACTATGTGTGACACGCGTATCATACAGGAATCAATCACAACTGTAACACTGTTACCGATTACTACAAATTGGCACCACATCCCCACATTCTTATGAACACGTCGTAATTTTACAATGTTATGACAACACCTTCGGTAAGGGGATGGAGGAGGCAAATTAAAACTCCCAGCTTGGAAAGAGATGCGTGTAAGGTCTACGTAAGGAGTGACTACAAAAAAAAAAAAAAAAAAAGGTCGAGACTAGTCGCGGCTGGTAGGAGCACGGATATCTCGCCTGTGACCTCCAGAGAACGAAACGACTTCTCGGGAATTCTGACAAGCCCCCCGCACTAAAACCTGCCTCTTCTTCGATACGCCCGTGTACTTATTAACTTTAATGTCGGGACAAGGACATAAAAGTCAGGGCAGGGAGATCCAGCATGCATTAAGTTGTTTCCGAGACGGGGGAACAGGGTTGTCCGGCGGAGACGGCTTCGCGCGCGGCCGGCCGTGCGTCGTGGAAACGAGAAGCCAGGTCCTTGCCACCCCTGAACAACACACACGGGTCTACGTATTACGTCAGTCGAACACGCCATTCGCAATGCCGTTTGCAACGTCTATATTATTTTTCATTTGAGATTCCTTTAACGTGTGCGGCGAGTTTTGGGAGAAGCGGGCTTCCACAAGTTCAAGTAACATGCTCAGATCGTAAATGTCCACTGCGTATGCCTCGCCTTCCCACATTCACGGCAGAGACGTGCACTGAATACTGTAACAAACACAAGGGAAAACTTATCTTGAAAGCGAACGTTATAAAAATCCAGACACCCGCGGCGTGCTTCGATTTGTTAAGACAGAACCACGTCCGGTGTAGCGTCCGTTTCTAGACTTCCAACATCGACGTTTGTGGGGACAGTGACGCTCACAAATATTCTCAGTTGGATATTCACGGGAAACTTACACTCCTTCGTGTCTCTTTTAGCATGTCGTTCGCATCATTACGCACCTACTTAGAAACAGCGTGAACTTAAAAAAACAGGAAGTAACTAGTCCAAGTCCAGCCTTCTGCAAGAACTTCTCCGACGGGTTTTTCGATTCCTTCAATGAAGTGCGCGCCTTCTCAGGCGTCTAAATCGCCACAGGAAATGTGGCAACACTGTTCGGCTCTTGTCCAACTTCGGCAAAGTTTCAGTGTACTTTAAGCTGTTTGACACTGCGAAACCAGTTCGAAAATCATGTTACTGTTCTAGGAACCTCTGTGGTCATGCTACCGTACATGTCGACATCTCATTTCTACTGTCCGGATTCGATTCCGGAGGATCAATGTCCAGGTTTTCTTGCTCGCGGGAAATATGGCGGACGTCAGCAATTACCAGCGGATCTTCTCAAGGTACTGCCGCTTCACACATCTTCGCAAGCCTTCGCTTCTCCACATTGGATGTCGCCTGATCCCAACCTAATAAAGAGTTAACTGCCACTCTTCTAGTCCCCCCCCCCCACGCGGGCCAGAAACAAAAATCCAACGGGACCTTCACTCAAACAGCGTTCGTGATGCGTACTGCAGCGGAATCTGGACAGACCACTGAAAAAGAAAATATGGTCCATTCCAAACTTTCTATAGGCCTACACGGCCGATTTCGTTTCTACTCATAAGGAAACCTACCAACCTTGACAAGCTCCGATAAGAAATCTTGAAAATGTCTGGTGTGAATTCCTTAGCAAACAACAAAATACTTAACGGGTTTAGAAATAAATTATGATTACAAAAATATAATCTCCGTTTGTATGTGTGATTATTTGACTGTTATAAAACGGCATTCCTTGGATCCAACAATTTTGTACAAGCATATTTCATCGTTCTCTGCCTCCGTGTTGTAGAGGTCATGCATGGTTTCCTGCGGCCGGAGCAGGACTCAGGTTTTATTCCCGACACCCCCTTTTGGTCGGCCAAAGATTACGAGGACCAGTGGAAGGCTTCCTAAATGTGAAGAGGTAACAATGTCGGTCCAGGACAACGGGGTCACTGGCTGAGCGGTGTCGTTGCGTTGACTTTGCATCACCCCTGGAGTGTCAGCCGCAGAGACGTGCAGTTCAAATACGCTACGAGATCATTATTATTATAATGTTTGCTGGAGAGAGTACTCCAGGGTGGCGGCAGCATCCACCTATAGTCGAGTTTTAAAAATGTAGCTCGTAGTGGCCGTCGTCCCTGAAGGGCGATAAAGGGTGATACGGAATGGGTCCCTGGAATGGAGCGGCGACGGAATTATGGAGGTGGAAACTGGGTTACCCGGAAACCCAACAGCAATATACGCTACGTTTTCGAAACGCGAAAATTTGTGTTAGATCCCCCCAGGAGTGGAGCTAGGATCTCTTTGGTGGGAAGCCGGTGCGTTGTCTAAGACTCTAAACCCCGATATGGTGGAAATGAACTCCACTATCTGTGCCAGATAACCGATTGAAATGATGGACGAACTTCGCTGATTTTTAAGTGTTTCCCGCTGGGTGTCGATAATTCCACTGCCACAAGTCACTGGTCCCCCAGTTCATTTGGCTGATTCGCCATGCGGTGGTAGCTTATAAACTGATTTTAAATTAATGGTATTTTATTGAGTGATATAAGCTGTTCACTGTCAAGTAAGAACATTTAAAATCAACCTTCGAAAAAGAAATAACACTCCTTTTAAATGTGTATAGGCTACAGCAGACATGCAGACATCCAAGCTCTCAGTTAAATTGGCAGCGAATTAAGCAAAACAGTTCTAGGTATTGACGTTATATTGTCAGTGTAATGTTTAAGATTATGTCAACTACAGTAGGCATTTTTTGCTCTAAACATATTGGGGTACGGATTGGCAATTTAGTACCACATTTAGGTTCCTAATAATTTGGTGTTTTCACTGGTGAAGCCTGTAGGACCTTCGCAATGTAAATTTTTTCCACGGCGTAACGACACGAATTGGGGAAGAACATGTCTTAAAAATTCCGCCTGCCTGCAGTAATTTCGCTCTTTCGAAGCATCAAGATGCGTGATCTACAAAACAGACTATTGCTCACTCACAACTCGCCTCAAGGGGCCGCGGTGATGCAGTGGTCAGATTACGCGCTTCCTACCAAGGCGGTCCTGGCGGGGTCACTCCCGTCGCACGTGGGAATAGTGTCGGACGACGCCGCTGGTCGGGGAGTTATCCCGTAGATCTCCCGTTTCCCCCGCTCTTTCATTCCGGTGCTGCTCCATACTCACCTCGCTACACCCACATCGGCTCACGAGACCACGATGTTAAGAGACGCACATACCTATCAACTCCATTCCACTCCACCACTCGCCTCATTGTCTCTACGCTCAAAACAGGCGTGCAGTCTTTTCGTCGGCGTCTCGCCTGAATATGACTTACATCTTTATAGCACGCTATTAACGATAAAAGTGTGATATAGGATGTTCACGGTAAAGTGTGCACTTATGAGACCTTAGTTACTTTTTATTTCAGCCATTTATTATCCTTTAACTACCTTTTAAAATAAATATTACCCCGTAGGTAATAAATTAAGTGTATATATTCCACCGCACTCGAAAGTTCACGTCCAAAGTCAAAATAAAATATATTAATTTACTATTATTTCAAATTATACGGCTTTCAAAAGTGCTCACTTTACCGTGAATAGCCTATGGGTGTCTAAATCCACGTATGAAATTTCCGTACAGAAATTTTAGTAGTTAAAACTGATTCTGAAAATAATTGTTATAGCCACATTCATGCAAAAAAAAATTCTTTAAACTTGTATTTGGGCACGAAATGTTTCTTAAATGGTTTACGTGGTCAGACACTACTGCAAAATATCCACACGTTTTTTTCGCCACGTGTTTTTCTACCAAAACCTCAGCAACGCACTTCACGCGCCAACCAGGCGGAGACAGGACTTTTAAAAAATGCCCAATTAACCGTGAACATCCTGTATCAATGACTTGGGGGTCAGGTTACTTCTACTGCAGATTGGGGAAGGTCAATGTTGAAATTTTAGCAAAGGGAAAAATTTTCTTTCACTAGGAAAGCGCTAGTGTCGGCAATACAACATATTTTCTCTATTATATACGTTAAAAAAACAGGATAATTGCAATGATCATTAATCAATTATATAAAAATAACTTCCTAACGAAGTAAAATATTTCTCTTTTATTATTCACGTAGTGTAGAATTTTAATTAAAAGTGACCTCTTTGAAACACTACGCACCTAGCGGCGGAAATTTTCCTTGTGCCAAAATCTCTCATAAGAAAACTCGTTTTGTTCCTAACCTGAGTAGGATGAACCTTGCTCGGGCTTAAGAGTGTTGGTGGAACCCTCTCGGCACGGGAAAGACACGCGACTGACTAGCATGCCTCTCGCCGGCCGTCCTGAACTTTGAGCTCCCGACACCTCCCCCACGGATTGGGGAGGGGGGGTCCCCCTCGCAGACGCAGCACGCGATAACAGACAGTCGGTGTCGCCGGGTCACCGGGGTCAACCAAGCGACACCGCGCCAATTGTTGGGCAAGCCGCGAGCCGTCGCGTTTCTCTCCATNGGGGGGGCCCGGGAAGAGCCGGCACAGGCTCTGCCTTCACACCTCGTCCCAGCACGGCGTGTCGAGCATCCCCGCCATCTCGGGGATTTGCGCATATTCCCCCGCATCTTAGTTCCAGAGTCAATGTTTAAAAAACCAAGCTTGTCAAGGCACAGCGAACGTCTTGGCAGTTAACGTATTTAGGAATCCAACTAATTTTTATTACATGATTTGTTTCACGTATGTAGCCGAAATCGAAGTTTGCCTCATTATTTAATAATTTATGTTCCAAATGGGGAAAATACGGATATAACTGAAACTGTATTACGTCGTGTTGCCCTTCGATATTTAATGTCCGGTCATAAAGTTTGACTATAAAGATTTGAAGAAAAAAAATTATAGGGAAAAGATTCTACCAGAGTTTATTTTTCAAAATAAATATTTGAAAACTAGGGCTGTCAGGGCATAGGGCATCTTTGAACGCACATTTTTTAGTCCACAATATTTTGCCTATCCTGTTTTTGTTGAATATGTTACCGTAATAAAGACTTACTCTTTATTCGTTCTTTATTAGTCTCACATGAGAAAATACAGGCTGAAATCAGTCCATTCCGGTTTTATGAATTCGTTTAACTAGTTGTGCATGTAATTGTAATGTTTGAATTACAATCTTAAATCTTGAGAGTAAGTTGTAAATAAACGTTAGATGGTAAATATGCCACCACCTTAAGCTGCGTTTCCACTGGTGCGAGCAGGGTGACGTCACGTGCCCGTGGGTACTCCGAGACAATGTGCGTGTGTGCTGTTTTTTCCACTGCCAGTCGCTACCCTCCGACCACGGTTGCTGGGTCGGCATCTTTGATGAACCACACGGGCGAGGAGGATCGCCTCGAGACGTACCGTCCCAAACATGATTGACAGACAGCAAGCAAGTTTCTCCACAGCCCGCTGTTTACATGCACCTCAACTGTGACGTCATGCTCGCCGAACACAAGGCAGTGGAAAGGTCGCTTTACATATCTGCAAACGCCGGCCAACACGATGACGTTCGGCGCGATACGAGAAGCAATAGCCGAAGTATAGCTTTTACATTCGAACGCTAAAATTTCACTGATTTATATGTGCTTCCAGATGAATTTCGAGGATTTCAACACCGCAAGTCCCTTATTGCAATTAATTTGCTTTATTCCCCAGCTTGTCAACTGGCTTTCAGATAATGTTATTTCACTGACTTATCAGTGATTCTGACTGGGAGTGTACGTCGCACAGCCATGCACAGAGGCTTGACTCGGGGGAACTGCTTACGGTCAGTTCCAAACCACCCGGTTGCCACTCGGTGCTAAAACATTTTACAGTGATTTCGAGAGTTGCGCCGGGAAAGTCGCAGGTTCGGCCTCCTCGCCGTAACGATTACGCCAACGAGGGCCCGGTACATGCAGGCGAGTACTTCACGTTATCTAACTCTACCGTGGTAAATTATTATCACCATTTATCGCACAAAGCACAAACAACATTTGAGTATTTTATTTCATATTGCAATGTAAATATTAATAATATTGTAACTAGCAGTTTTTATTGTCACAAACCGAAACCTAAACACCATCTAAGTCCTATGATTTTAAAGATGATGTATAAAATGTAAGATACCTATCGGTTCCTTAAAGTTACCACAGATGGCAGAAAAACAATTGAATACGATATTTCATATTGAAATATAAATATTTATCATTTTGCAAGTGGTAGTTTTCACTTCCGCAAACCTAAGCCTTAACTCCTCCTTGAAATATTATACTGGGCTAAAAAGTATTTTCATATACAGGAGGGGAAACTGTATTGTTANCCCCCCCCCGCCCTTTTTTCTGTTCTTGGGCCAGCGAAGCGCAGTGCTTCAAGAGCATCACCAGATAAGATGCCGGCAGGGTTACAAAGCGAGCAGCGATATAGCTAGCGCTATCCGTGATAACGCTGTCGGGACTGATGTTACCTCCGTCCTTGTAAGACTGAATATCTTGGATAGTCGTCGCGCGAATTTTCTGGTCGTCACCCACTCGGCGTGACGCGAGGTGCAAAGAACCTTCTGTGCCAGGTCTGCTCGTCTGTGTAAGCCGTGACGTGCCCCCGTGTCGGCAGCCTGGGATCGTGTACGGCCATTAGCGTCAGCTGTGTGGCACCATCAGAACGACGAGTGAAGTCGCAGTGACCAGCGGTTGTAGTGACCGCAGACGATCATCGGGAAAGTAGAGAAAGAGAGAGACTGCTGACCGGTTGGCATGTGGGAAAGTTGGACTGGATGCGTGAGTGGCAGGTGTTTAGAATGGTGCTAATGTAGGACAGTGGACATTTCGAGCGTGTATGTATAACTAATAAGCGAGGATCAAATGATTGTAGTTAGCGAAAAAAATCTGTAACGACCTTAATTATTATTGAGATTGCTATTAAATATTGCTATTACTGATAAAAATATTAAGTGTTTAATGTAGAGATTGGTAGTTAAATGTTGTAAATAACAAATGTGTAGTTTCGTAGTTCTAAATAAATCACAACATTTGTAGTTCTTTTTATTTCTATTAAGACCTCAATTCCTTACGAACTCTTACATGCCCCTGAGAACTCTTAACAGTATGTTTCCATTGAAGAAAAAAGATTATTTTTACACTCGTTGAGAGAATCGTTGGCTGCGAACAGAGTATTAAGTCAAAAGAATAAACTTCCTCGACGCAAGGAAAGTATCTTTAATGCGCATGTTGCAATGAACGAAAATCTTGATATGAAAGCCACAGAGTAAAGCAGTGCAACGAGGCGGATGTTACAGACCCGTCTGGAAGTAACCTAACTGCAGAGATGCCATATATGTTTATCTGAACTAGTTTGCAATATGGAGAGAGAACGAACTGAGCTTCTCTATTTGTCCGCAGCACTATCGAAAGTCTCACTATCGTCTTCGTAATGTAGTTCCCTTGTTCGCCGTCGACAGCACGGATTGGCGCTACAAGTGTCAACGGCCAACGTATCTAGGTCGGTCCTGTAGACAGCCTTTCAAATATACATGACCAACGGATCATTATACTCACAGTTCTTTACTCATGCAACACGAAAATAAGTTTTTATTTATTTGTGGTTCAACGTCTCGACGTCGTCATTAAAGACGGAACCAGCTGCTCGAGTAAGCAGACGCTTGGAAGGAATCGGACATGGAATCATTCCGATGTTCAACTGGAGAATGGCTGAAACTGAAATCAAACCAGGGTCATCTCATATGACGAAAATGTAAATTCTATCATCGGTACGCATCTCCAATTTCACACTACATCTCCTCACTTCAAAAGTATGCATGGTCTCTATAAGACAACCGTCTTTTTACGTATAGGCTACCTCACTACCTGTATACGCAAGCGAACATAACGTAAGACAGTACAGTTCCATACTCCCTCGCCAAACGAGTTAGCGTAGTGTTAACACTTGAATCTTATTCGGGATAATCTGGATTCGATTCCCGGCCCGGCCGTACTCCTTTTGGTATTTTATAATTGTCTTGTTCCTCTTTCGATTACTTTTTTTTTTTAATATGCATACGTAGACAAAGCTAGTCTTGGCTTGTTCTCACGTGTTTTTAACGTCATCCTTTACGTTTACCTTCGCGACATAGCTCTGCAATGGCGTGTGTCCGAAATAATCCTTCATGTAACAAATCGTGTATAGTTATCCGACATGGGACGTTCCTTTGCCGGAAGGGAGGTTCGGGCGGGCAGTCGTAGACAAAAGCGGGCCAGAGAAAGGTGCGCTACATATACATAAATATGCACACATATGTACCTACACACACCTATATATATAGGTTACTCTAAGGTGCGCGATATCGCAGCGCTCGCGCGAATAATTACTGCGGTCAGGCGTAATGACGGGGTGAGTGGGGCAGGTCTCGACGTGGCGCCACTCCCGGAGGGACATTGTTACAATCACGCAGATCTCGTGATTTAATTTTACAAGATGAACTTTTAAAAAATGCACATCAAACTTTATTTTTTAATTAAATTTCATTTTCCAAGCCAAGCCCTGGACGCATTTGAATCAATAACTAACTATCTAGCTTGCCGCCCTACCGTGGCGCAGTGGGTTAGTGCGCCGCCGGTGGTTCTGGGTTCGAATCCCAGGTAAGGCATGTGTGCTAGTTTAAGTTAGATCATACGTTTGTTTGCAAGCTGCCCCCTGATAAGCCTTCAGGCATAACACCGGGGGGACGTTAATAAAGCCCTATACAACACAATATACTAACTATCTTGCAAGGAAAAGAGGTTCGAACCCTGTGCTGCATTATGGGCCCTATTCTCTAACCTGACCTTGTTTAAAGACAGTCACCGCGATTGTCTTTATGGTAAATAGAGCCATAAATATTGTTACTCGTAACTATTTTTAATTTATGTGATATTCTGTAAAGCACCTCTTTAAGGCTGTCTTTATGATGTCTCAGGTTTGGCAAGGCTACGGACTCTGTTCTCAAATCAACTATCTACATGTTGAATTATATTTTCTAAGGTTATTACAGGGTGTCTTGTGTGACATGTTACATTAATACAGCACACTTTCAATTATGAACATAATTTGTTCAATACATTTCTATTAATGATTTTCAAACAAATCTACTTCTCTGTATGGAACAAGTTCATTTTGAGCATCACGAAATAGCAACACTGTATCCTTAATCGATTCCGTCGTCTGTATTGTGGTTACGTTATAGGGAATCACAAGCGAGAAATAAAATATAGGCTAATCCAGATCCTGTATAGTTGTGCGGAAATAGACAGTAGTGTTTATACTCTTCGGGTCATTATAATGCGTAGAGGAACTTCGGGTGTTATGGAATAGTCGCGTAATTCGGAATACTGTAGTTTCTCGGCTGGAAACGGAGGATCTGGGATACGATGAAAATGGTAAAAGTAATTACCTTAGTTCGTGAGAAGAGAATGGGGTACCTAAAAGCGGCCAAGGAATGTGATGTGCTAAGGACCACTCTATTTCGCCTTGCCACAGAGAGAGTAGAGGACCCTGAGGTTGCAGTGATGCAGGAAATGGGACGTAAGCCAGTTTTTCTGTAGAATTAGATAATGAATTAGTTATTTACTAGAGATGGAATCAAAATTTTATGGTTTATTGCATACCAACTTGCTAAAAGAAACAATATTAAGAACCCATTTGGTAACTCAGTAGAAGCTGGTAAGACTGGATATATAGTTTCCTTAGAAGACAAAGATACCCTTTCAATAAGAAAGCCAACAGGTAGATCCTTTGCAAGGGCTAAGGAATTTACCAAGGAAGCGGGCACATCGAGTGTACAATGTAGACAAGAGCGGTCTGTCGATTGTGAAGAGCAAGTTACCTTAAGTTCTGGCACTCGAAGGAAAGCGCCAGATAGCCGCTTTGACATCAGCTGAAAGAGGTTCACTTGTAACGATCATTGTATGTATGAGTGCAGCTGGGGATTTTGTGCCTCCATACATGATATTTGGCAGGGCAAATTTGACTCAAGTGTTGATGAGCTATTGGGGTTTGCAACCCACCAGGGTGGGTTCAGACAAATATTATTGCCCAATGGTTTGAACATTTCATAACTCATACAAAACCATCAAAAGAGTCACCCATCCTCTTGATCCTCGACGGACACTACAGTCACACAAAGAACCTAGAAGTCATCAGATTGGCACCGTAAAACAACATACGCATTGTGAGTTTGTCCCCACACTGTACACACAAGATACAGCCGTTAGACAAAAAATTTATGGGGCCCCTGAAAGTGTACTGCAGTGAAGAGATTCGTCAGTTCATAAGGCATAGTTCAGGTCCCATGAAGCCTTACGACATTGCAAAACTCTTTGGGATGGCATACCTGAAAGTCCAAACTGAAGAGATAGCTGTCAATGGATTTCGAGCAACAGGGATATATCCAGTAAATAGGCATGTTTTCTGTGATGTCGAATTCATTGCTGCAGAAAATGAAGTTACTACTACTGAAAATAGTCCTAACTCAAACTCTACAATACCACCTGATGAATCTGACAAAGAAACAGATAGAGAAGTGCCAGTGGTGAGTGAAGTCAAAGACTTAGAACATGATGGTACGTCTAGGCCTGCATCACACTGCGAGTCTCAGCNCAGGGATATATCCAGTAAATAGGCATGTTTTCTGTGATGTCGAATTCATTGCTGCAGAAAATGAAGTTACTACTACTAAAAATAGTCCTAACTCAAACTCTACAATACCACCTGATGAATCTGACAAAGAAACAGATAGAGAAGTGCCAGTGGTGAGTGAAGTCAAAGACTTAGAACATGATGGTACGTCTAGGCCTGCATCACACTGCGAGTCTCAGCTATCTGAACATTCAAGAGATTCCTCTTCAATTTCTCAATGCCTTGCTCACTAATCTTCAGGGATGAAAACCATGGTTCTGCCCAAGAATATTTCTCCAGTTCCAGTGAGAAAATCTAAATCTTCCAACACTGGTCGAAAAAGAAAGATTGCTGAAGTAATCACTGATTCGCCTTACAAAACCAAACTTTAAGATGCACTTGCAAAGCGTAGCCAAAATGACAACAAGATGAATAAAAAGGAGAGTGAGAAGAAGAGCGATAAGAAGAAAAAAATGTGACCGAAAGACAACCAAGAGCCACAAGAACACGAATGCAAGAAATGGCCCAGACATCCAATGAAATGCAGGGATGGGGTGATTGGTCAATTAAATATATTGGAAGGGCGGAGTGGAGGGGGTCAGTCGTCTGCTGGGTGTGGTGCTGGGGACAACACCAGCAATGTAATTAAATGACAAACGAAAAAAAAAAAACAAGATGGTAGACGGAGATGTGACGCCTACAAAGATATGATAGCACCAACCAAGATGGCGGACGGCTGCACCTACCAATATGGTGGACTGCATCGACCAAAATGGTAGACGGCTGCACCTACCACGATGGCTGATGATGGCTGTGATGCATACCATTGTGGCGGACTGCACCTACCAAGATTGCGGATTGTACTGACCAAAATGGCGGACGGTTGCTGTGATGTTTACCAAGATGGTGGATTGTACTTACCAAGATGGTGGAATGAGTATGGGAAGGAGGGGTGTTGCGAGACCTCCAGAAATTTAAGTTTTTTTAAATATTTTTTTTTTTAATTTAAAAATATTAAAAATATAATTTTTTTTATAAATTTTTGGAATTTTTGGATAGTTTATACATGTTATTTGGGGGGGGGGGTTTAGGTCAAGGCCACATATATCCAATATGGCCGCCGGTCGACTGGAATGACAACACGAACAGCTCCGACGCTCCGGTCCCAGGTCCCGATGTGCCAAAGTCCCCATAAACCCTCTGCATACTTTCACGGTTACTTCCAACTTTTCTGAAGCCCTGGTAAAGTTCTACTTCAAACTTATTACTCCGCCTCGTGCAAACAAAGTTTAATCTAGTACAGAAAATTAGACCAAAAGGACAACGCGCCAGATTCGTGCGCACTTAATGTAATACTATTTTGTATAAGAATTATTTATTACACCTTTATTCTCCCTGTTTTTGTTCATATTATTAAAACTAAGTATTATAATTTATAAATAGACTGTAAGTAAAAAATTCAATTTAAATTAAAATAAGATACTTTTATGTTAACACATGTATAAAAAACTTGCAATACGTGATACATTTAGATAGCCAACAAACACATAATACATAGGGTGATTTTTTCAAAGGTGTCGTTAAAAAAGTGTGAAGGAACCACAATCAGTCAGACACAAGACCCGTACTCCGAGCCCACGCGGTCAGTCAGCGAACGGATACGGCGACGTCACTTCGCCTCTGTGTGTGTGTGTGTGTGTGTGTGCACTCTGTGACGGGCGGTGGAGCGCGGAGGTGGCGACGGCCCAGACGCCGCCGGCCGGGGCAGCGAAGCGGAGAGACCGGCGCCTAGGCGCCGCCCCGCGCAGGCTGGCTGTCGGCCATGCACAGGTTCACGGTCACGGCGACGGCAGTCCGGGTGTCGCCACGCCGTCACTCCCCCCTCCCTTCCAACTCCTGCACTGCCCCGTCAACTCACCAGCTGCGCAGTAGCCAGCTTCCTAGTCCCGCCAATGTCTAACCTTTATAATCCTGCCAACGAAACCATCGAAAAGAACATCTCGCCCCTCCGCTATCCAATATTTGTCTTATAGTGTCCCGAAATAATTTCCAACCCAAGTGTTGCAATCGTTAATTTTTTTTTTTTTTTTTTTGTGTGTGATGTACTTGTGTCGGACGTTCTTTTCGCAGCCAGTGAACAACGTTCTGCGTGTTCGTTGATGTCAGCATTAACCATTCACAAATTAGAGTTGCGAAAATTTGAAAGAATCACGTTACTCGGAAAGAATGGCGCTCAAAACACCTGCGACTGATGCATTGTTGTGTACAGTGCCAACAATAACATTCCTTCATGCGCAACATGTCCTCGACCATGGACGCGAGGACTCAACGTGTTAAGGGAGCCACCTGCCTGACCTTGAACTGCGTCGCAGTCTGCTTGAAATACACGTATTGCCACGAAATTATTACAAGTGCGTCCTATGCGCTCATTTACGAAAATAAAACACACTTCAGGCGAGGCCTGTTGAGTGCTTTCATAAACATCGCATTACAAACACCATTTCAAAGCATTCCAACACGATTAAAAACGGTTTTTTTTTATTTTATTATAAAGATTACACCCTTCAGAACGTGTACACACACACTCAAGGGCACTGCATAGAACTTTACCAAAGATTTTCCACCAGTATAAAACAATAGGGTCACCGCTGCAAGTCCCATAGGCACACGCAGCACAACGAGAACAGTGCACGACAGTTCAGAACCTTGCGTTTAGTGGCGATGGCAGACTTGATGCGTGTGGCGGCATCACCCTTATCGCTCTCGACCTTCTCGGCCTCAAACGAGGAAAACAGCTGCAGGTAGACGGGGCCCCATTAGCTGTGTTCGAATTCACTCCACCTACCTTCGTACACCTGACCTTGATCCCCGCAGTACCCGGAATTCTCCACATTCCCTTGATCCCTTCGTGGTGAAGGGGGTATAATTTCGGAACACCTTTCCTCGTTTCGAAATCGTTACAACCTCCAACGCATACTAGAAAAAAACTCAATTAATTAAACGTATTTTCTTATGTTGCCTTGGTTGGTGTACGAACAACAGTGTCCAGCAAGTTATAGGAATAAGCTGCCAAACTGTTATGAACAAGAGAAAGAAGAAACTTATAGAATAGGGCATGCGAAGGGAACATCTAGAGTGCATATGTGCCCTTGCCGCGAATTCGGACAGCGACAATGCGACGTGACAGCCCGGGTGCACTTTTCTAAGGCACCAAGCCAGGTAAGGACCCTTGGTTGGTGAATTCGAACACAGCCATAGATTCGAGTATCGACAGTAAACCACTCCACTTGAATGTGTACAGGTCCTACGTGTCGCTTAGTCCGGCTGGAGTCCCCTATGGCTTGCTTCTTCCAAGGTATCTCCGTGTGAGATATGTCTCACGATTCTTTCACAGCCCAGGAAGCCTAGGCATTGAATAACTGGTTACATCTGACACGTGGTTCTTCGTGACAATTAGTGAGAAGTGTAACAAACTTGTTAGGCCAGAGTCAGAAAGTTCAATATTCTTTTCAGTCATCATTGCACGCTATAGCTATGGATCAGAATCTGCAGAGATGTTTTAAGCTACAAGAACTTCCCAAAGTATTGCCTGTAGATATTTTATTTACTCAGGTAATGCCCTTATTTGCTGAGACAATACCTAACGTTAGTACACTGTACTACTTTTTCTTGTCAACTTTAAATACTACTTTGATATAAATAAATTACGCTTTATATATCTCTAAATAGCATAAAACAAAGTCGCTTATCCATGTCCATCTGTGTATTCGCTCAGTAATTCTAAACTACTTGGTGGATTTTGATGAGGTTTTCAACATAATTTAGAGAATTTCTTGAGGAAGGTTTTGGTGTATAATACATTTACATTTAATGTAAGGATAGTAGGGAAACGTTACAGAAAAGTCCGCAATAGCATATGTTTATCTTTTAAGGATGACCCACAGTAACCATTTTTGTCTTTCAAAGTATCGTTGTAAAAACTAAATTGTTACCGGGCAAAGTCGGGCCGGTTCGCTAGTAATAAATAAAGGCATGACTATGTTTGAACAATAAACTGTCAAGAAACCTCCACATCAATGAACGCGTGATTGTGACGGTTCTGTAAGCAATTCGTAGATTAATGCTGGGGACGTGCACATAAGACGAAAATCGATCTACCTCACTCATCTTCAGTCTGTGTTCACTCCACGCTGTTCTCAACACAAGTCGTCATCATTTGCTGTCTCGCAAGAGACTTATGTTACCAGTACATGCTAATTACGTAAAAGGTGTTGACCTACCTCGGGCGAGAACTACTTTGTACAGTATTTGAAATAAGCATTTTTAAAACTAGCTATTGAATTTGTTCGCAATATGTCTTCGCACGGAAATAAATCACACTTCAGACTAGTCCGGAATACAGCTTTCATCACATCTCACATATTGTAAAACAATTTTTTGTTCAACTCTTTAACGTAGCCAAAAACGACACATTCATTCTAACGCATGTGAATGCCTACAAAACTTGTCTATTCATGAATATTGCTACAAAACGTTTCATCAATAAAATTATAAAATCACCACTTAAATCCCATAGTTACATAACAAAAAGCCTACAGAACAGCCGTCGGTGTCACCTTTCGCATTATCTTGCTTTCGTGTCTCAAAAGCGGAAAACAGCTCCACATATAGGCGGACGCTTTAGAGGATGAATACAGGCACATCCTCCAATGACGAAGGACTGCGCTGTCAAACTACAGATAACTAAGCAGTTGCTCACACAACAAAGAATCTACTGAGATTCTAACCATTCGACAATCGACTGCTTGCTCACATTATGACTCATGCCTAGGGAGAAACGTAAATCATCAGCGGTTCCGTTTGCTTGTCACGCGAGCGTATTTTCGTACAGAGGTTTGCTACCCTCTCTCTCTTCTCGTCTTCATACCTTGAACATCTGCCAGCCTCAAAGTCTGAAGTTGGTGCAACACTGCTAACTCCATTCAGACCTACATAGAGTGCCTGAATGTAGTATCCTATTGCAAAAGGTACTGGCTTGTAGACGTTAACTGGTTCAAGTTCCTAGCTGAAAAACGGAATTTTAAACATGCCTATCTTATTCTGTGTCATTTTTTATCGTCTTCTCCTGCTGCACCAAGCCGTTGAGTTACCAGTGCCTTACATATCGCTACATTTGATTATGACTGAGATGGACGTTGGAATACACTGGACAACCGACCTCCTGTGGTGCAGTCGGTTGGTATGCCGCCGGTCCGGGGTGCGGGAGTTTCTGGGTTCGAATCCCAGGTAAGGCACGGGTGTTAGTTTAAGTCAGGTCATAAGTTCGTTTCTAAGCCGTCCCCTGATAATCCTTCAGGCATAACATCGGGGAACGTTAATAAGCCCTTTCTAATCAATCACTATGGACAGGTAGGAGCAACGATTCGGGGAACCAGAAGGTAACATTTCAGGGCAAGTCTGTCCGCTGGCGGATTCAAAGTGACAAGAGCAAGACGATAAGTTGCTCTGCCGTTTTGACCTCGTCGCTGTCAAAATCGCCATCTGTCGTAGATTAACACCGGTCTGTGGTCGGCTGCAGGGAAAACGCTGACGTCACCATCACCGTGGGCGTGCTCCTGACTGGCGTGACACTTGCGCTCATTTCTCGAGCATGGGAGAGGATGACTTTCGCGTGCACGTCAAGGCGATCGCTGTCCAGCGACACATTCGCGCATTGCTGCTGTGCAACAAGTGTCAATAGAAAAATAGACAGCCGCGGCAATAAAACGCTGTAATTTTATCGTTGTTGATTGAGAACTTCGTTTCTTCTGTCTGGCCGTCGTGTAGCCTTTCATTGCCACATGAACACACAAACAATGTCGTGAAATAAGTTACTTAAAGATGTAATACGACGTGACATCATGAAATTGCTGAAAACATTAATATGTCACTGTTGACCATTATAACTAAAAGTTACACTTTTATAAGTCGTCGTGACATGGAACTGATTCTTCACAATTCTCTGACAACATCAATGCAAGAACTCCGATAAATGTTTAACACTAAAATAAACATAGTAACCGGGTTTAGTTCAAATGTGATCCTTAAACCGCGATACAACAAACGGTAAAAGTTTCTACAACAGCATCGAAAGAGTCAACATTTAAAATAAATGCCTAATTGTTCAACTCGCACCGAGTTAATTGATTTCATAAACAGCCCTAAGCACAGTTACCAAACCTGTGTGGAAATCCGTCAGCTGTTGCAATGCGATTTTTTATATCATTTGATGTTCGAAATCGAAGTATCTCTAAAGGTGGCCAGAACTCGAAACCTACGCTAATGGACCTTTATTTAGGTTCCGTCGTTTTCACGCTCCTAATTTTCTAAATATTCTCCCCAATTTACGAATACAAAATGTGAATCTAGAAAGCATTTTTTTCGGAAACCATAAATCATGGCAATTACTATAACATAGTTATAAAAAAAAGAGCATTTAGTGGAATAGCGCCCCAAGACTCAAGATCTAGCAAAAGTAGGAAGCGAAATATTCACGCGCTTAAAACACAATCTGTTTTAACACTAAACACTAAAAAAGAAAGATGATTAGCCAAACATCTAATGTTAGCATTTGTTGTTAATAATACATTTTCACTGACACACCAATTACCGCTACTAAATATTTTTAGTGTTCCACGCCAGCGTTAAAGTCTCTAATAAAGTGCACTGTTTTTGTGATATTTGAGTGCCTTTGTGTCGTGTAGGAAATCAAAATATGGCATAATAGCAGTTTTAATTTTAAAACAAAACAAACCTTACAAGAAAACAGGATAACTAACAAATAAATAAATGATTTTAAAAATACCACATTGAAAACTGAAATGAAGTTAAATTTCCGTCCATCAATGCACTAAATTCGTTCCTTTGCTACATACAGGATGAGTATAAAAGAATACTCCAACTTTGAAGGTCTATAATATCAAAACCAAACAACCTACAAACGAGAATTACGGACGCCATCCAAACCGTAACACCAAACATGCTGACAAGAGTGTGGAACGAGTTTGATTATTGCGTAGATGTCGTCCGGGTCGCTCGTGGTGGTCACATTGAACATTTATGAATGTACGGTAAACAAACTTTACTGTTCCGCGGTTCATTTGATTGGTCAATCAAGGTTGTAGGTTGTTTTGTTTTGATATTATAGTCCTTCAAAGTTAGGGTATTCTTTTATACTCAACCTGTATACTTATACCTATTTCGAGAAGTTTTATTGTTACAGTAGTACGCGAAAAACTTGCAGGAGAAAACTGGAAGTAAATCAAATTAAATATCCGATAATATGTCATGAACCTGTTCGCCAATTCTTATTTCATTTCAGCATAACATACTCCTTTTTTTTCGTATTTAAATGCCTGTTGATATCACGTGACCATTAGTTTTCCACCTATACTAGCAACAGTGCATATTTTCTGCGAATACAAGATTTAATCTGTATTTTTCATGTGGATGCTAGATTGAATTCAAACCACGTCGGAGTGGAAATTATGATTCAACTAACAACACTGCTGAAGCGAAAATTTTGTAAATTAACACAAATTAATCCGCATGGAGAAACATATAAAGTCGACTTACAACCTTAAAAGCAGTCCGCTTTCGTTTACATACAACTACCAGTACACTCTTGGTGAGATTATGTAGACGATAGATAATATATTACTCGCAATTGTTAAAAAAAAATTAATATAATAGCTATGAATCTGATATTTTCTTAAGAATTTTTGGACGTGAAAGTCGGTCTCTCGTGGTGCAGTTGGTTGGTGCGCCGCCGGTCTGGGGTGTGGGAGGTTCTGGGTTCGAATCCTAGGTAACGCATGGGTGTTAGTTAAAGTTACACCAAACGTTCGTTTGTAAGCCGTCCCCTGATAAGAGTTCCAGCATAAAAACCGCGGGACTTTAATCAGCCTTTTAAAATACAATTCCAATTCTACGTGAAAATATTGAGTACAGTTTAGGAAACAAGATAACCCAGTTCATCGGACAATTTACAAAGTATTCTGTAGAGAAAAAAAATGGTTTGTTCTGTGAATAATTCTTTACTGACCCGACGTTTTAAATCAGAATCTTGGAGTAAATACTTTATGAAAAACTATTGGTGTTGGGAAAAAGGGGGGTGGGGGGGGATAATGTCTTCAATCATATACTACTGGATAAAATTGGCCTCTTCATTCACGGAAAAGGAAAAGATTAAATTTTGTACAAAGGAAGCACAGCATGTAAGAAACTGGAAACAGCCGCTGACCGACAAACATTCCGTCACGACATCTGGCCCAAGTCAGCTGGCTGACAGTACCGCACAGATGTCTGTCAGTCACGTAACACTGAACGGGCAGCGCGCCGCGGAGTTAGTAAACAATTGTTGGCACGACCTGCGCTGCTCCTCAAACATCGTCACACAAAGAGAGTAAACAAGCAGTGATCGTGTATGAACCGTTGTCCAACAGTATTATCGCCTACAACGTAGAGAACATAGCTGGAGGCAGCTGCATCTTAAATTTACTACGCTAAGCGAGCTGTGTGTCCGTCTTTCAATGAGAAGCTACATCAGTAGCTTGACAAATAATATTTAATCATAGTGTTGAACCAGTATCAGTCATTCCAGAGTATGCAAGAATTAATATGCAGGAATGGGTAAATTCTGCTAATTTATTCGAGGACAAGCAAAATTTAGAAAATAAGTATAGCTGTGTATATCTGCAATGATTGTATCACTGTTATTTTAGCAACGCCCTGCTGGATTCTGAAACAATAAACTTGCAAGAAAACAATGCTTGAATCCCGTGCTACCTGGTTTGGGGTAAAGCTGGCCACTCGCTGGAGCAGCAGCTGATGTGGACAAAACAGATGAATATAGAGTATTCATAGAGCTGTGGAGTCTAATCTGCAAGGTCACTGATGCCCGACGTTTTCAAAGTCCCTAGTATGTATGTCCTCGTTTGAAGCCAGCATCTTCACACAAGGTGAGTTTGAAGCTGATTTAGAACAGGCTAGCCTGAAACGAGGGCAGCCGCCACATTATAGGCAACGCGAATAATTCGATATCGTAGCGTGAGTTGCACGTACGGTTATGAAAAGGAAGCTGAAGGCAGCGGGGTTTCCTATTTACATCCCTATTTGTATCGTGCTCCGAACCACTCGTACAGCGGAAGCTATGCTCACATCTTTATTCGTGCTATGGATTAATGTTTATACTAAAACCTAAATAGATTTAAAAATGAGCTCTTACTTCCTCCCCCATCACAAAATTAATTAAATTGAATGCAGACCAAAAACAGTGCTCGAGATTGCAGTGCATTTTATAAATGAGAGATTTAGAGAATTATAAAAGAAAGATACGTATTAAGCTTTATACCTGGTGCATTATTAAAGGAAACGTAAAATATAGTTAAGGAAATAATTTCTATTTTATATTTTTATTATTGAACAAAACCAAGGAATCATAGCAGCATTCGCCATTCGCCTAGGGTAATATCAGAAAACCATGGAAAACTGAAATCAGGATGGTCGAACCGTGAATCAAACCCGTGTCCTCTCGGATGCGAGTCTAGTGTGTCGTCTTGCTCGGTCGTGAGCTTATCCATGGGCTAATGGCGAGACAGAGTCGGTTACAGTGTAGTCCTGAGCCCGCTAAAAGCAGGGAGACCCCACCGTCATGTTTAGCCACCTTAACAGCGCTACGTCCGTCCCTAATGACCTCGCTGTCGACGAGATGTTAAGCCCTACATATCTACCTACCTAAACCGCGGCTACCGAAAACCCAAATTTTGACTACTAATGTTACCCTTCCAAATATTCATTTTCAGAACAGACTACTTTAACCCACACTTGCGGGGAGATCACGGAGATCGTCATCAAACATGATTCGCAAAAAAAAAAAAAACCATCACGCTGTCAGCGCAACACAAATTCGAAAATACACGGCTGAGTAACAAAAGGCCGTCACTGCATAAAATAAATTGTGACTACAATTTTTCTGAAATTCAAGCAGAAACTAAATAAAAACTATGACAACGAACGACAACAATCGCTGTGAGGGGAGGGGGAAGAGGGGTAAAACGAGAGAAAAAGATGGCTGGTTTCGGTATGTGACGAGATATCTCGAGGACGCCTCGGAAGTCCCGTAATGAATAAGGACAGCGGATAATACAGCAATGAAACTAAGAGTACAAGAGAGAGGTTACTAGACACCAGAACGATGAGTAGTCAAGTGGGTATGGCACACTGTAACAGAGGAAGAGTTGAAATGGTCCGGAACAAGGACAGGACTAAATTCAGTATGTCAGCGTCCCAGATGTCTACAGGAGG
>NQII01001128.1:110631-126918 GCA_002778355.1 Clitarchus hookeri | reverse complement strand
TATATATATGAAAAGGGCGTCCTGTTTTCCGCCCAAAAATATTTACTCCCAGACTATACTTTAACAACTTACGTACACACTCAACTTGCCTTTTAAGGGGAGTTGATCCCTGCCATCGTGGAATTTTAGTTTATTCTCCGAAACCTGACAGTGCAGAATTTTCCAGGGCATAAAGTGGAGATTAGTACACTTCCTGGAATCGTTATGGTATAGTTTATATTCGTGTGCAGTCCTTCGCATAAAATAATCTAGTTTTTCATTTCAGTCTTACCTGTTAGAAGTTAATAAAAGAAGCGAAGCTGCAATAAACTCAGAATGTTTGGAAAACTATTATACGTGCTCTGTCGCGCCAAAAATTTTGATTCGACGTCTCAAACAGAAGACATAGCGAAAAAATGGCTAAATCTAAGATAAAAGGGATCAATCCCCTTTAATCGTTGGCTGCAAGTCTTTGTGAGAAGACCTGACTGAGCCAACCAGAACTCAGTGACTCCTATATCGATACGCATGACAGTAAAAATCGTCCAATCACGAAAGAGGATGCGAACTAAAGTGTTTGGGAGCACGACTAGTCGTAGAATATTTCCGATAAAAACAGGTTACCTTAGATATGGAGTTTGCGTTGCACGAAAAAGTTGAAGCAAATGTTGAAGAAGACAGGATCTCCTCATTATAACGGGCTTTGTCCTACCCGCCTACCATCTCGTTGCTCAAATTTTAAATCGTGCAAATAGTTGGGCTCGAATCATCACTTCAAACCCTAACACTTCGCGTCATATTTGACCACGCTGGCGAGACGTGACAAACCTGTGCATACACTAGAAACTACTTTTCGTCACTCGATGCCTCTTCTACTCGAAGTACTAGCTTCCCTACTTCACTTGGCAACAGAATAAATTAGTATACAGAAGCGGACTGCGTGGTGAGACCTTTCGTGTGAGCGTACTAGTCACCCATGGCCGCGCGTAGTTGTGGAAATGGGACAGAAAATCAAATAAACCATCTCAGTTGGTCACAAATGTTTACCTAGCACTATTAATTAAACTTTAAGGTGGTCGTCCGCCTGAAATGCATTGCAGAGTGTTTGAAAAATGCGTTTTTCGACGAAACTTTTGCCAATGGAAAGAAAGCACATTCGAGACGATGAAGTAATGGTACTTTCAAGACATTGCGCATGTTTGAAAAATTGAACTCCAACTTTGCTAAAAAAAAAAAACTGCTTTTTTTTTACAGACAGCTGTATATCAAAATATACGAACCGCATACATGCGAAACTACGATAGAGGCATGCAGTGGACTTTGCTACAGAGTCGCGTCCAATAAAATTATAGGTGTCACCGCTTAAAGTCACGTGTAGGCGAGTCACCGACAGAAACACTGCACGCCAGTTGAGCGCCTTGCGCGTAGAGGCGATACCGCTCTACATAAGCCGGCCGGCGTCCACCGTAGCGTTTAATAGGTTTTTGTTTCACTAACACAAACATACCACTCATTAGACGACCGCCGCAAGACCTCTAACTACTTTCCTTACGTCGTTAACAACTTTACTGGGTGCATGCCAGTCAGTGTGTCCGTCAAAAATATATTCAGCAACGGCGTGTGGTGAACTGTTGCAAGGTAAGCTGCGTTTTGCACTGTGCTATACCTAATCGTTTGTTAGTTTACAACATCGGACACTTAAACGTAGTAGAGCAGTTTACGTCGCAGTACGTGTGGAATGGGTGCCTCGCCGCTCTCTCGTGAGTGGCCGCAGTACGTCCAGTTTCTCCCGGCTCCACTCTGGTTTCTGGTTCCTGCTGCGTGCAACCGAGTGTGTACAGCACTGAGCAAGCACCGGCTTACTTTTCAACACTGACATGCAGGTGTTCCAAATGTTGATTACAAAAGTGTTGAATTAACCGTGAAGAGCAACTGTGGTGTGTGCGGCTGGCGGGGCGCAGAAGGACGAAGAGTGACGGCGGGACTCGGAGGGAAGCGGCGGGTTGTTGACGAGAACGTTCCGCATGAGAGGAGCGTGCCATACGAATAAGACGCGGGAGGACAGCGGGAATAGGCGATCAGGCTTCCCTCTCCGCGGAGGAGGCTCGACGGCGGTTGGGCGGCCGGGCCCGGCCCCGGAATTCACGGCGCACGCCGCCGGCTTGCAGATGCGGTCATGTCGCCCGGAGACCATCGCCGCGCATGCGCACGCCCGCGCGCCTCTCCTCCAGCTCTTTCGCTGGCAAACGAACCTTTTCAAAATCACTCCCTGCTCCTGACCGCAGAGTACTTACGAATATGGAGGTAAAACCGTCGCTACACAGCGAACTCTAGCCGCACATGCCAGCAAAAGTCATTCACCAATAAGCGCCTGGTATCCTACTCGCCATCCAGAAGTCCAGCCAACAGGGAACCTGCCACAGCGCACGGCAGCCAATCAGACACAAGGCCCGTTCCCAGAGTCAAAGGAAAAGCCGCACCATTTTATTTATGTGTTCTTTCCTACTTTGTGCTGTAATGACATAAACGGTGGTGCAGTGGTCAGGCCATTCGTCTCCCACCACGGCGCACCCGGGTTAGATTCCAAGTGGTGTCGCTGCCGATTATCGCACGTGAGAAACATTGCGGACGTTGTGTGGGTTTCTTCAAGTCACTCCTTTTAAAAGTACACAATTGGCCATGGACAAAGTGTGCGCACGATCGTGGCAAGGCGCACGAGAACATCGACTACAACTTATCATCGTCGTCTGAGATGCTGCATTTGGTCGAGCAGGCGTTACGCATAAATTTCGATCACCTGTCTAAAATCTTCTCAGCTCGACCATCCGAACAGGCGTTTGGCAGAACAGGTACTTGGTGGAACAGACGTTTGGCCAAACAGTGATTTAGCCAAAAGGGCGTTTAGCAGAAAATTCCTCCAAAAGATTTTTCGGCCTAGGCGATCCACTGTTCCAGATGGACCCCAAGTGGAAGAGAGAGGGATACACTCGATTAGCGCAGTACACATCCGGCAATTCGTACACAGTGCTGAGACGGCCATGTCAGCGGCATTCTGCACATAGCCGCATTCTCCATACTAAATGTCAACTGTATAAAAATGGCGGCACTATTGTTATGTGTCGGTGCTCTGCATCGCGCGAGCGAGTAGAAGGTGTGTGGAGGACAAAGTAGTGATATGACAGCGGGCGGCAAGAACGAAGGAATTTTGGAAGGTCAGGCGAACGATAATCCAAAACACGTATGTCTTGTTACGAAAGGCGTGCCACCACGATAACCGTGACCTTCAACCGATTGAATTTCTGAGATTATCTGAAGAATTTTCTCGTTAATGCCCTAGTTTCTCTCATTGTGACTCGGGGTGCGGCGAACCTTCCAAATTAAGGCCAGAAATATAATTTAAGTGCTATAGGCCCCCGAGATAGGAGTTGATGAGAGTCGGGAGTTGATGAGAGTCGGGAGTTAAGCGATAGACGACGAGCTAGAATAGCAACGAGTGACGCCGGAAGTGACCAGCGAAAGGAAAATCGGTGACTGTGAGCATCGGTGAAGTGAAGAGTGCGACTGGCAACCTGAACTATTGGACTGGATGGGTGAGTGAAAGACATTTAAAATGATGGCCAAAGACAGACTGAACATGTGTTAATGATGAGTGTTTGTTAATTGACTATAACCAAACAGAGACATAGAGAAGGACTTTAATTCGAGTTGAGATAGACATTAAATACTGCGCTCATTGAGAAATAAAAATAGTAATAGTGGAGATAAATAGATTAATGCTGTAAATAATAGCTATGTGAATAAATTAAAATCAAATTTATTTCATTTGTTTTTATTAAGAACTCCATCCCTTACAACTCGGATAGACCCCTCTGGCACCTTGTAACACTATTATACGCAAAAATAATATACAGATAATATATTAGTTTGTTTACTCACGCCAAGTTCAACTCATAGGCTGATTTACAACAAATGCATGTAACTTGTATATCATAGATTCATATCAGCACTGGATAAAATATACTCTAACTATTAACACTAGGAAATAATTTAAATTTCAACTTTGTTTCATCAATATGTTGATTATAGTTTACACGTTTTCAAAAAAAAAAACATAGTTTGAACTTCACTCACAAAATGATTTTCACACCTTGGTACTTCAATAACTTTAAAACTCTTTAAGCTCATAACAAAGAAACAATGGACATAGTTTTTCGCACAAAAAAAAGACTTCCTTCTGCAGCACCATGCTCTCTTACTGGTTTCCATATGAAGTGGTAGCCAAAAAATTAATGTTTCACCAACGATATAAGAATTCTTGAATTAGCCTGTCGATAACATCAAGTGGCAATTTTCCTGGTGCGAGTTCGTGAGAAACGCCAAAATGACTGTATGAAAATGAAATGAAAAATATTAAAAAGAAGTTTCAGCTCATCAATAAGTATGGATTTCGTTGTCTTATTTTCCATTCCACAATCATCACAATAGTAAAGGAAATAGTAAAGGGATTATTGAGACTTTGGCACATTGGGACCTGGGACAGCAGCGTCGGAGCTGTTCGTGCTCTGTCACTTCGGTCAGCCGGCGACCATTTTGGATCCGTGAGACAATGACCGTGACCCCAGCAATTAAAAAAATCCCCCCACCCCAAAAATAAAACAATTACATTAAAAATATTTTTAAAATATTAAAAATTTATCCTAAAAATTATTACAAAAAAATTAAATTTCCGGAGGTCCCCCACACCCACTCCACCCATATTTATTCCGCCATCTTGGTAGATACCTTCTTGGCATGTGCAGTCCACCATCTCAGTAGGCGTCACAGCCACCGTCCGCCATATCGGTTTTATCGTTTGTCATTTGTTTATACATTACTGGAGATTGTCTATCATCTTTGCTCGACCGCCATCTTGGTTTTTTCGTTTGTCATAAATTGCCGGTGTTGTTCCCGGCACTGCGCCCAGCAGTCGACTGACCCCCTCCCCCTCTTCCAATATATTTAACTGACCAATTGCCCCACTCCTGATTCTCAGTTGCTAATTGCCCACCCCCTTCTATTATATTTAATTGCTCCGCCAATGTTTTTCATTGGCTAATTACTCGGGTGTTTTCGGAAAACTTCTTTCGACTAATTAGTCGCTTCCCCTCCACCTTCTTACAATATATTTAATTGCTCCGCCAATGTTTCTCATCTGCTAATAACTCGGGTGTTTTCGGAAACTTTCGTTCTGACAAATCGGTGGGCTACTTTAATCGCGAGGGCGGACTATTTTTTCCCCTTAAAAACTCTTTATAAGACGCACCCTGAGCCCCATCGGGAAATCAGTCATTTCATCGCTCCTAGAAATGTACGCGTGTTGTCCGAGCGGCCATAAAATCATTTTGGCCATTTTGGCATTTGGAAGAGTGCGCTCGCTTAATGCCCTGTACAAACGGGACCAGTTACTGTACCTGCCGAAAGAATTTCTCCTGGCCTACGCACCTTACAAAATTTCGACCGTATTCAAATATTTGCCGGCATACCTGCAGCAGGACGAAGACAACAGGACTGCCTCACGTGCAAGGAGTGTTTTGAGGGCTGCACCACCTCGGTTCCCGACACGCCGTATTGCAGGGTTTGGTGCAAGGCTTGCCGAGCAGCCCTCACGACGTCTGCTCCTGTGAAGACGCCCTCCCCGTACAAGACGACGTCCACGTGCAAGCTATCTACTCGCAAGCTGTACCCGTGGAAGATGCTCCCCTTCAAGAAATTTACTGACATGTAATACCCAGCGAGGAAACCAACCCAGAACACGGGTGCCCGATGTGTATAGACCTCAATAAAGTTTAAAATGACTTTGTAAAAAAATTTTGAAACTAGGTGTATACATGGGAACCTAAGATTTTTTATATAACAAAAAAAATTATATTTGAACAAAGTAAGTGAACGAACACTGCTCTACTGTACGTAAGGTAATGAGGCTTATTACAGTTTCTAGTCCAATGAGTAGAGACCCTACGATTTCACGTAATAAAACGGCACCAATCCATACTTCTCAATTCTCTACATACCGGAGCAGATATCACTTTTCTACTGGCTGCCGCCACAGGNTGTATAGACCTCAATAAAGTTTAAAATGACTTTGTAAAAAAATTTTGAAACTAGGTGTATACATGGGAACCTAAGAATTTTTATATAACAAAAAAAATTATATTTGAACAAAGTAAGTGAACGAACACTGCTCTACTGTACGTAAGGTAATGAGGCTTATTACAGTTTCTAGTCCAATGAGTAGAGACCCTACGATTTCACGTAATAAGACGGCACCAATCCATACTTCTCAATTCTCTACATACCGGAGCAGATATCACTTTTCTACTGGCTGCCGCCACAGGNAACGGCACCAATCCATACTTCTCAATTCTCTACATACCGGAGCAGATATCACTTTTCTACTGGCTGCCGCCACAGGCAGAGCTCACTCTGTTGTTCCACTCGGCCACACGTAATGAAGCTATTAAAGTGATTGGAGTTTATGATTGGTTGTGAGTCCTGCAGATCGTCTAGGATTAGCTGAGATCCAACAACACACACGAAACTAACATACACGTGTGTGCCGTCTATGTTGGAACTCAACTATAACTGGAAATAGCAGGGTATATACCAACGAGTGTGGCCAGTTGATTTCTGCTGAAGCATCATTGGTAGGAGTCCTTTCTGCTGCCTTGGCATCGCTTAATTTAAACTTTATGACATTGAGGTCTGCGCACATTTTGGGGCATTCGCGACAATTTAGAAGTGAATCATTGGTGAGGAACACCAGTTCTGTTGGTGAGTGAGTGAAGAGATTTGGACGGCTCTTAACATCGAGGTCTTGAGAGCCGATGAGAACTTTGTCGACGTTTGTCATAAATCTCCATCCCAGGAGCAAACGTCTCTTGATTTCGCGGATACAGTCGCCGTCTGCAGAAATCTTCGACCCTAGAAAGATAGAATTCTGAGACTGTCTCCAATTCATCTCTATTTATTTGCCAGGGTGTCAGAGATCCAGTCGCCATGATTTTTTTTTTTTTTTTCATATTTATCTTCAGACCAGCTTTATCGCTCTCTTCCTTGATTTTAGTTGGGAGAATTCTCAATTTCTTGATTATTAAAAATAAGATACATTTGTGTTAACACAGGTATAAAACGTTTGTGATGCATAGCATAGTTTGGAAACAATCAAACACGTCACACATGGGGGTGACTTTTCAGAGGTTTTATTAAAAAAAGTGTGAATAAACCACGAATAGACTATATTGCTCGAGCTACATCGGAGCGTAGTCCGCGAAGTGTCAAACTGCCCCGGAGTCAGGCATTCACAATGGGGATCACTGGGTTCGCTCCAGTAGACGGCGGCATTAGTTTACAAGACGCTTGGTCGTCGGTTGCGTGACGCTCTCCGGTCGCCAGCAGCGTGCTGCCAAGCCGCCATTGGGCGGCCGGACACGTAGTGGGAGTGGCCTGCGATGGCACACCCTCGCCGCCCACCGCCCAGACGCCTCTCGCAGCTAAGCCGCTCCGTGGTTCAGCCGGATCCGACACCGTCCACTTCTGATGTCACCGCTCTTCGTCATACCACACACAGTTTGATTTATGGTATCGGGTGTTACGAGTAGAAAATGTTTTGTTTCGTGTCCTACTTAACGCAGTCAGACCCAGTGTACATTACTCACGTGTAACTAATTTTGTACTGCACGCTACGAAGTTCAATGACCAACGATATTACCCGGTGGTAAATTATTCGCAAATCGTCTTGCAGGTATACGTCATGCGCTGTGACTACGAATAAAAGTGTTGCGTCCACTTAAATACAGCACGTATCATAAAATGTTTTGTTTGCAACACCTGGAATCGTAAATTAAAGTGCGTCCGAAAGGATTAAGGACGTTGGTCACCGAAAAACTTCATTATTCTGTACTTGCACAAAATTCAGTTCAATTTCTTGACATTACTTGTAAGTACTTTTCCTTCGCATAAAAAATGTATATCGCATAGTTTTTGCACCATGGCATGTCAAAATCACAAGTTTAATGTTTTTTTAACGTACAATTAAATAAATTAAATCATTTACAGAAAGTTTAACAAAGGTGACTGAAATTTCATGTCTTAATCAATTTAAAAGAATGGTTAAAAAAATTCATAGAATGCTGCAAATCCAAAATATACAAAAAATTTCCTTATTTTGAGTAATTTTTAATAATTACGGAAACATTTCGTAGCGTGGTTTTAAAGATTCCTTGAAGTAACGCGTGGCATATTATTTCAATGTGAATTATCTCATTTCGGTGATGTTTTATTTATTATTTGTACCCCTATGCCACAAAAAAGTTAAAAATGTGTTTTTGACAGGCCATTGTGTAAAAAAATTAGCGGTCTAAAAATTTTTATGCAAGGAAATATTACTCGCAAGCAATGTCTAAAAGTTGAACAGCATTTCGTACAATTATAAAATTATCAATTTTTCGGTGACAAGCACCCTTAAGTTGACGTACTTTTTCATAATCACACCCAATGAGCTCTAAGGCTTTGTGTTGGGCGATAGTGATACGAACCAGTCCTAACCTATAAGAGTAGCGCGGTTAACGAATCAGTTATCATCCGGGAAAAAAAACTTAAATTAGAGAGAAAAAAAACCGACTGCGTCAAAAGCAAACTGAAAATGTAGAAACAAGTATCTATAAATTTCGGNTGACCAACGATATTACCCGGTGGTAAATTATTCGCAAATCGTCTTGCAGGTATACGTCATGCGCTGTGACTACGAAAAAAAGTGTTGCGTCCACTTAAATACAGCACGTATCATAAAATGTTTTGTTTGCAACACCTGGAATCGTAAATTAAAGTGCGTCCAAAAGGATTAAGGACGTTGGTCACCGAAAAACTTCATTATTTTGTACTTGCACAAAATTCAGTTCAATTTCTTGACATTACTTGTAAGTACTTTTCCTTCGCATAAAAAATGTATATCGCATAGTTTTTGCACCATGACATGTCAAAATCACAAGTTTAATGTTTTTTTAACGTACAATTTAATAAATTAAATCATTTACAGAAAGTTTAACAAAGGTGACTGAAATTTCATGTCTTAATCAATTTAAAAGAATGGTTAAAAAAATTCATAGAATGCTGCAAATCCAAACTATACAAAAATTTCCTTATTTTGAGTAATTTTTAATAATTGCGGAAACATTTCGTAGCGTGGTTTTAAAGATTCCTTGAAGTAACGCGTGGTATATTATTTCAATGTGAATTATCTCATTTCGGTGATGTTTTATTTATTATTTGTACCCCTATGCCACAAAAAAGTTAAAAATGTGTTTTTGACAGGCCATTGTGTAAAAAAATTAGCGGTCTAAAAATTTTTATGCAAGGAAATATTACTCGCAAGCAATGTCTAAAAGTTGAACAGCATTTCGTACAATTATAAAATTATCAATTTTTCGGTGACAAGCACGTACAAGTTGACGTACTTTTTCATAATCACACCCAATGAGCTCTAAGGCTTTGTGTTGGGCGATAGTGATACGAACCAGTCCTAACCTATAAGAGTAGCGCGGTTAACGAATCAGTTATCATCCGGGGAAAAAAACGTAAATTAGAGAGAAAAAAAACCGACTGCGTCAAAAGCAAACTGAAAATGTAGAAACAAGTATCTATAAATTTCGGANTAAATTAGAGAGAAAAAAAACCGACTGCGTCAAAAGCAAACTGAAAATGTAGAAACAAGTATCTATAAATTTCGGATAGAAAATAATTTGCCATCGGCTTGAAATGGTGTAAGATTCTCAGCCTATAGTGAGTGACTGCTAGGGAAAAGAAAATGGCCGTGACCTCTCTACAATTCCTGGTTTCAAATGATAACACCCCGCCAGAGGCGTGTGAATACACGTAACCCATTTAAGCCTCGGACCGCCAACGACATCTGCCCTCCCTCGTCTGCCCGCCTTCCGGTCGCTCACTCGGCCATGTTCCGTCCCCCGCACGCCTCTCCTATATCCTCTAACACTAGGCCTTAGGTACTATCGCGGCCCGCCGCTAAAACCTTAACCACATTTAGAACACTGCCAAATTAAGTACCGTATGAGATGCAGATTGTGAAGTCAAGCCAATCAAATCAATCATGAGGTTATAGGTAAATGACTGTTACCTGTAATACCACGGCACCAGAAATATAATCGCATCCTTATTCTGTTTCCATCAAAGATCATTTTCACGAAGGTATAAAATTTTTGTTTGAATTTAAAGAGTTCCTATTATCATTAACGTAAACTCTTTAATCCGAAAGTGATCAAGGTTTTTGAACGTCGACCGTACCTACCTAACACCTATCGTAGTTTACTTATCGCAGTTTTTGCTAACGATTTTATGGGATACGTTTGTTAANATGGCGGCTGACGGCGGCAATATTTTTTTCCTGGTACTTCATTTATTGTACGTGACTCCCAGAACTCAGACGAATCTAACTACTTTTTATTTATTAAAATCCATCCCGCCGTTTGAACGCTACGAGGGAATAAAGAATCCCACAAACATGCATACTTAAATACACAGATACGCGCGAAAAACATAACCCTACCTTTGCTTTCACGCAGTTGGGGAAATTATTGGGCACTTCACCTCGCGGCATACACTATCGGCTAATATTACTTTCATGTGCGATATTCACGCGATTGTGAACAGTTGTGTTTGAAAGGGCTAAGGCTCGATACATTCTATTCCCTATAATTTNTGTGCGATATTCACGCGATTGTGAACAGTTGTGTTTGAAAGGGCTAAGGCTCGATACATTCTATTCCCTATAATTTGTATATACCTAAAATGACCACGTACTTGAACTTGGATGAAATATTCATGATTGTGTCCTGTGGCAATATTAATTACTTGAGAATCACTGAACGCAGGTCTGACAAGTTCTTCAGACCAATAAACTACTAGAAGCTGAGGTTATAAGTACGCAGTCCTCACTAGAACGATCTCGGACACTGCAGGCATTCACCGGCTGCGCCCGGCAGAGGCCTGCACATGGATGTCAAGTTTGCAAAACGCACATATAGGGAAATATACTGCTTCCTTTGTGATTCACCTAAAGTTTACGTGCTGAAACTAGAAATGAAAAGTACTTTTTTATGTTCGCTGGCAGTGCAGAATGAAAATAAACCAAGTTCGTTGGAACTACAGCAGTCGTGTGCATTGCAGCCGTTAGCAATGTTTTCTCGTTTATTCAAGCATATGTTTTTCTCCCCGTTTCAAAACAGTGGAAGCTTTCCCAGCGTGCATGAGTACAGCAACTTGCGGTGAAAAATGGGGTCTGTCGAGTAAGTTCGATACTGTCTCGCATATCATTATATTTTCCGTTCACACGGTCGTTCGTGGCAATGAACCTAAAGAATCGGAACACTATATTACGGGCGTAGAACTTGTGCAAACAATCGCGCTGTATATCTTACGCAAGCGAACATAAGTTCACTTGCGTGAAAAACAGGTAGTAAGGTACCGGAGGTTTCCAAGCGACAAACCTTGCGCGAAATCACTGTGCTTACAAACTCCTACGATATGTAACGAAAATTGAAAACTGGTAAACGCTATTCACGCGATAATGTGGCCGAAATTTATCCGGAGACTATCAAAGACGTGGAAGCAGAAGCCAGTGCCGACTTTGTGCTAAGCAAAGCTTCACGTGGAGTCCGAAACACTTTGCATGTTCTGGAATATGTGCTGAGAAGTTTCAAATTGAATGGGTAGATCTGGGCGGCTCCTAGCAACGAGGTCTTGAAAGCCGATAAGGGCGAAGCAAGGTGGAAATGGAGCAGCGCCGGAGTGCAAGGGCGGGGTAAACAGGTGATCCCCGAGAGAATCCGCTAGCAATCGAACCCGGCTCGCCTTGGTGGGAGGCGAACGCTATAGCCGCCACAACACCGCGGCCCAATCAGATGTTCGGAGAAATATGGGTTTAATTTCATGCTTCAGTGGACTATAGTNAATATGGGTTTAATTTCATGCTTCAGAGGACTATAGTTTTCAGAGTCACCGTTATCACCACTGCTGCATCAGTATAGGAGAATTTTAACGTAATAATTTCATTTCTTAATTGCCCACAACTTGGATTTAAAAAAAAGAAGGGTAATATATTTTTACAGGTTGTAATTTCTGATCTAATTTTATTTTCTCATAAGTCAATGATGGAAATACATACATTTATATTTCCTTTTGTTTTAAATTAACTTGAAACTACACAATGCTTGCGTTTGAGCTGCTATGTATAAACACTGTATGGCAACGACTACGAATTTTNAATTAACTTGAAACTACACAATGCTTGCGTTTGAGCTGCTATGTATAAACACTGTATGACAACGACTACGAATTTTTACAATTGGATATTGTGTGCTTCCGTGGAAGTGGTAATGTGAAGATGGTTTCCCGACGAGTCTTTGGTCATATTTTTACTGCCAATACTACTATAAGAGTTTGTGAGTTTGGATTGCGGACGAAACGTAGATGTGCTGGTATAACATCAGATGAAAGAAGCAGTTTCTCTAGTAGTTCGCACTGATAGCTCAATCTGTAGTGACATGCTAGTCACTCCTCGCCTACGTCGCTGTAGGTGCGTAACTTCCATCTTTGCCATACATGATGTAGCGTCTTCTTGTCACGGACAGCAGCGTGTAGACTCGAAGTCGCGGTCACCAGCGCTACGTCACATGTCCCTGAGCTCGCGGTTGGAAATACGAGTGGACTGTAAGTAACGTGCTAGTTGCTTCGTAAGCTGTAGCTGCACCACAACATATCTTCTGCAGTCTTATAGCTGTACGGCCATGGCTAGTGGTCAGCAAAACAGGATCGTGATCACGATTGCAAATATGCGTTTCTGTGACCATTCTGTAGCGCCGAAATTGTGGGTTTTTAACGTAAAAGAAACAAAAAAAACAGTAAAGAAATCGGTTACAAGCGACTCTTCTGAAATAACAGGCATATCCATAACATGTGTTATGTATATAAAGACCTGAAAAATTCGCGAGTTCAATGACCTGCAGGCTAGACTCTACAGTCTTATGTAAAAATTTGTCAATATCAACTGCACATTGGTTGTCTGCTGCCATAGTGGAAGGTTACTATTGGGTCAGCGTACTCCAGAAGGTGTCAAACACCGTGTGAACCAATGTCTAAAGTTATATACACACACGTGTTTTGAATTCTATCTTGTCCCAAAATGAATCTGCNACACCGTGTGAACCAATGTCTAAAGTTATATACACACACGTGTTTTGAATTCTATCTTGTCCCAAAATGAATCTGCGAATTCTTCAGGTCTCTAGTTATGTTATATTTTGCTCTGTCGAAGAGGAATACAATCACAAGGCAAGTATTTTGCGACCGACAATAAATCCCATATAAATGTTCTGCTTTATACGGGAATGTAAACAGATATGAAACAAGCAAAAAAAAATAGTTCTGTTGCATAAAATAAGTCCAATTTAAAATGTACATTCAGTAGTTTTCTGCTATGCGCAAAGTTGTCAGCCTCCGAAAGTGTACTGTGCGCAGATNCAATTTAAAATGTACATTCAGTAGTTTTCTGCTATGCGCAAAGTTGTCAGCCTCCGAAAGTGTACTGTGCGCAGATAAGTGCCGGCAAATGCAAGTGTCGTGATGGCCGGCTCTCGAGGGCCGTGACTGCTCAGAGCGTAATGCAGACCATGACACATGCGTGAGCTTGTAAAATATACTGTATTTGGGAGAACGCAACCTAGGTGTAGCTGCCGAAGATTTGAACGCATTTTATTAACGGGAATATAGTCTCTAAAGGCCTCTGAGACAGCAAGATAAAGAAATCACTAAATGCGATGGTGGGGAAAACGAGGCTACCCATAGAAACTTTCAAGTTCTACACACTTCCTACTTGTGACATAATGTTTCCGCAATTTTTAATAATTGCTTGAAATAAGGAAAATTTCACATATTTTTTATTTGTAGCAGTTTATAATTTCTTATAAAATAAATTTTTCTAAACACGCTTTAAAATGAATAAACACATGACCTCTCAGTCACCCTTGTTATATTTTCTGTAAATGATTACGTTTATACAAACACCTAAATACAGCTTCCCAATTAAATAAAAAGGCTTTCACATTGTAACTTAGTTTATGTAATGCCAACACCAAACAGTCGGAAAATAAGATCATTATGGTCTGCGGGTTGGCTAATGGCTGCGAACTGAGAATCAAGAGAGGGACGGGAATAAATGGGCCGGTGCAGATGTTTTGCAGCGATCAGGGTAAAGCGAAGCACCGTTTTTACGGAAACTAATCAACTTGAGTGAAGACGTTGGTCGAATATCCCTCCATCATTATCACAGCAATATGCTTTGAAGAGATGAGAATTGTTCTTTTAGAAAGATGAAAAGTCGGCAAGGAAGCATGGCTGTTGTCCGTTACAGGCTATGTCCAACAGACCGAAATTTTGTTTAAGGTCTCTCTATAATCAATTAAACAGTACAGAAAAATGTACCCCCTCCTTGCCCCTCCGAACAAAGTCCCCTTCATCCTGCTCATCCTAGTGTCGACGTCCATGTGAAAGATTAGCGTTTGTTTATGGGGAACAAGACACCTCAACTGACCCATGTGTGAAATAAGCTCTTAAACATAGTAAATTTGTATCTATTTACTGCACTGTTTTAACAAAGTACTGTAATTATTGAATCAATATTATATTTTTTGACTAACACATGTATGTTTAAACATAGAGCTCTCACTCTTATTATTTAACCCCTCCTCATACAAACCCTCCTATTCCCTGTAGCAGAATCCTGGTTACGCCACCACANCTCACTCTTATTATTTAACCCCTCCTCATACAAACCCTCCTATTCCCTGTAGCAGAATCCTGGTTACGCCACCACACACACACACACATATATATACTGAAGAGCCAAAAAAAAAACTGGTACACCTACCAAATATCGTGTAGGGCCCACCGAGCACGCAGAAGTGCCGCAAGACGACGTGGCATGGACTCGACTAATGTCTGAAGGTATGCAGGAGGCAATTCACACCATGACTCCTGCAGGGCAGTCCACACATCCAATCTGACGCCAATTTGAGAAACGGTTGCACGTCTGTCACGTTTAATGATTCTCGTCAGTCGTCGTTTGTCCCGTTCGTTCANACTCCTGCAGGGCAGTCCACACATCCAATCTGCGCCAATTTGAGAAACGGTTGCACGTCTGTCACGTTTAATGATTCTCGTCAGTCGTCGTTTGTCCCGTTCGTTCACGATCTTTTTCCGGCCGCAGCAATTTCGAAGACGTGATGTTTTACCGGACCGATATTCACGGTACACACGTGAAATGGTCGTACGCGAACATCCAAATGTTATCTCTACCTCGGAGATGCTATGTCCCATCTCTCGTGCGCCGACTACAACACCACGTTCCAAATCACTTAAATCTTGGTAACCTGCTATTGTAGCAGCAGTAACCGACCTAGCTGCCGACCGCATCGCGTTACTCTGATNTTTCAAAGACGTGATGTTTTACCGGACCGATATTCACGGTATACACGTGAAATGGTCGTACGCGAACATCCTAATGTTATCTCTACCTCGGAGATGCTATGTCCCATCTCTCGTGCGCCGACTACAACACCACGTTCCAACTCACTTAAATCTTGGTAACCTGCTATTGTAGCAGCAGTAACCGACCTAGCTGCCGACCGCATCGCGTTACTCTGATTGGTTCCATACCTCTGTTATTTGCATACGCACGCCTATGCCAGTTTTTTTTTTTTTTTTNTAATAATAATACAAATAAACAAGGAACAAGGTGACGCAGTGGTAAATCCGGAAGAACCGGGTTAGATTCCCAAGGTACGACTACTCTGATTTCTGCTTTCCATCATGGAAAGCCAAACGAATGCTGGGATACTTCTCTACTTCAGGCCATGGCCGATTCCTTCCGCTCCTGCTAGACTAAGACGCCAGGCCCTACCTAAGACTGCGCATAATCGACGGGCACGGGTATTCCGCTTCTGCGCTCGCGTGTGCATCTTGGCGGATAGCTGGCGGTTGAGAGGGAGAGCGGAGCTGGCGGTTGGGAGGGAGCGCGGAGCTGGCCGGCGGCCAGGCCGTCCGTCAGCGGCCTGCGAGGGAACGTGAACGCAGCGGCGGGTGTGCGCGGGCGGGCGAACGGCGACACATCCTGCTGCGTTCCTCGCGCATGCGCGTAACTCTCCCTCCACCAGCGCTGCCATTGGCGGAGCCTCCGGCCGCAGGTCCGAGTGCGCTGACCCC
>NQII01001128.1:82534-109897 GCA_002778355.1 Clitarchus hookeri | reverse complement strand
CGCAGGTCCGAGTGCGCTGACCCCTTACTGGCGGAACCACTCGCCGGCACCGCCACCCCTTGTTCCTCCTTAGATGTAGGCGAAATTCCTGTTGTGCTAAACGCCTGTTACGCGTACTAGGCAAAACATCTGTTTACGCAAAATGCTTTTAGACGAAATTCCTGTTGCGCAAAACGCCTGCTAGGCAGAACGTTAGCTGGGCAAAACGTCTAGGCAACCAGAGTGTATAAGGCAGCGACATACAAGACCAACTCCTCGCATCATGGTCTGGGGAGCAATAGCCTAGAATGACCGTATGCCTCTGGTGTTTGTTGAGGGCACACCGAGCGGTGAATGCTACATCCAGAACATTATCCAGCCCATTTTGTTGCCGTTCCTACAACGGCAAGGAGATGTCCTCTTCCAGCAGGACAATGCCCGTGCACACAAGTCTCATGTTACCCAAAACGTTCTCGAAGGCGTTCGTCAACTTTCCTAGCCAGCACGATCACCCGACCTGTCCTCCATTGAACACGCGTGGGACATGATGAGACGGCGTTTGATGCGGTCTGCAATATCAGCAACAAACTTCCACCAATTGTAAAAACAGGTGGAATTAGCGTGGAACACTATTCAAGATGACATCCTACACCTTTATGATCGTCTCTACGCACGACTGCAGGACTTCGTCGTCGCTAAAGGCGGCTACACAAAATACTGACATTTTTGTTCAAGACACTCTGTAGCCTCTGTCCATAAGTGTACGACCATGTGAGCATTATCATAAACAGTGTACAACCTATATAATTATTCAATACAACCTTCATTAATGTGGGACCATTGCGTCCGGGTGTTCATTTTCCATTTTCCACCAGTGCATTTAGGGAACCAAGCCCATCATGCATGGGGTGTTTTATCTAAGGTTTGATTACAAAAAGTGTGAAGAAACCCCGCATAGATCATACTTTCAGAACTGTAAAAAAAAGAGTGTATACGTTCGTGAGACAGACTGTATCCTATTTTCCCTCCACGACTGAACTATTATGCTTGTCAGACGAGGGTTGGTACTGGGAGATCGCAGCGAGCGAGCCGTCCGTCGAGTGATGCATACCGAGTGAGGCGAATGCGATTCGCATGACTTGTGGACGTGTTTGGGCTGTGGGGAGGGGTATAGCAGAGAGAGCGGTAGAGGAAGAGAGAGAGGGAGGTGACCCGGCGAGAGAGCGGTCGGTGATTACAGTCATTTCATTCAACGGCCGGCTGAAGGTCGAAGCAATCTGGCGAGCGAGAACAGCGGCGGCGGGTCCCTGCGACACCGCCCCAGGCACGCAGAGCACACCAAGAAGCCGCTGCCACAGGCCCGGGACACCGATTCCCGTTTTCTGCGCGTCAACATTGACTCCACCATCGTCAGCACAACTGCCAAACTCACCTGGTCAACAAGGATGAACGTGTTTGTTTACACTTTTGTATCAATAAAATATTTTGGTCAACTAACTTGAATATACTATAGTTGCATAAAATGAGGTCAATAGAAGTTCAAAGCAGCTTCTTAACACTTACCTACATAAAGTGTTCTAACCTCAAACGCTGGCAACGTTTATTTTCTATCTGCTGCTGTTATAAAAGTAGTCAAATGCGGAAACGCTGTGTGTGGGAACCAGAATTTTTATAACCGCCTGAATACTTTAGATAATAGATTGTTGTAATATACGTCGAATAAAATATCAAAATTATGTTACGTAATTTAATACATATTTTCGAAGTTTATTTAAGAACAGACTACTAGCACGTAATGCAACTCGTGTATAAAGTTGCGCAAGTAAGTTCGTCAATAATTCATTAAGGCTCCAGCTAGATATATTTAAGAGCAAGTCAAAATGCGATCTCAACCCACTGAGGTGAAACTGTGCTTACTGCACGAAAGAATTCCTAGCTTTAGCATAACTTACCAACTGAGTTGCAGAGAAGATAGTTGAAAAATATTATAATTTACCAGACTGAAATACACGAGGAACAGAAAAAGAAATATTAATTTCCACTGAGTGAAAAAACNAAAATATTATAATTTACCAGACTGAAATACACGAGGAACAGAAAAAGAAATATTAATTTCCACTGAGTGAAAAAACGGCTGCAATATATATGAACAACTTCCCTGACAACCTGTACAACGAGGTTGGCTCATAGAAGAAAAAAGAATATTCTATCGCACATAATGGAAAAAAAAATTATTGAATGAATATTGTGGCGCTGCAAATAAAAATGTCAGAAGTTAACCTGCCCATGCCGGCTTACANAAAAAAAATTATTGAATGAATATTGTGGCGCTGCAAATAAAAATGTCAGAAGTTAACCTGCCCATGCCGGCTTACAAAAATTACAAACAGAGTTGCCGTACGTCACAATGAGCGCAACAGGGCGCGAGAATTGTGCATCACAACGGAGAGTGGTTGCTGAGCAACTAGCATAAACACTCTACTCCATATTCCCTCTACGCAACACCACGTGCCTTCGACCAGGGTCACACTTGTTAACAAGTGCTTTATTAAGCTACTGCACTAATTTTGAGTAAGTTCTTATACAAGCACTGCACATTCACGTTACCCGAAATGTAATTTTTTTTTGTAAACCCCGGATGTTAGATTAAAACCAAATGTAAACAAACTTCACGTGATCGGACGGCGTGGCGGTTGGCAGCACTGCGGCGCGGCGATCGCGGGCTATAAATCGCGGTGCGCGACATCTGCGCGGGGCCCGCGGTAATTACTCTGCGCCGCATTCCGCCACTCGACCCGCCAAGGCTACGAACANAACCATCACCGACCGTTTTCTGGACGCTGGGCTACGATCAAGGGTGCCGCTCGCCAGGTTTCCTCTCACCCCTCATCAAGATGCAGCCGGCCTCGGATGGTGTCGCGAACGACGCAACTGGAGGGATGAATGGCGTGGAGTTGTATTTAGTGATGGGAGCAGATTATGCCTTGGCGCCAGTGACGGTCGTATGCGAGTGCGGCGTCGACCAGGAGAGCGGCAACCACCAGAGTGTATAAGGCAGCGACATACAGGACCAACTCCTCGCATCATGGTCTGGGGAGCAATAGCCTAGAATGACCGTATGCCTCTGGTGTTTGTTGAGGGCACACCGAGCGGTGAATGCTACATCCAGAACATTATCCAGCCCATTTTGTTGCCGTTCCTACAACGGCAAGGAGATGTCCTCTTCCAGCAGGACAATGCCCGTGCACACAAGTCTCATGTTACCCAAAACGTTCTCGAAGGCGTTCGTCAACTTTCCTAGCCAGCACGATCACCCGACCTGTCCTCCATTGAACACGCGTGGGACATGATGAGACGGCGTTTGATGCGGTCTGCAATATCAGCAACAAACTTCCACCAATTGTAAAAACAGGTGGAATTAGCGTGGAACACTATTCAAGATGACATCCTACACCTTTATGATCGTCTCTACGCACGACTGCAGGACTGCGTCGTCGCTAAAGGCGGCTACACAAAATACTGACATTTTTGTTCAAGACACTCTGTAGCCTCTGTCCATAAGTGTACGACCATGTGAGCATTATCATAAACAGTGTACAACCTATATAATTATTCAATACAACCTTCATTAATGTGGGACCATTGCGTCCGGGTGTTCATTTTCCATTTTCCACCAGTGCATTTAGGGAACCAAGCCCATCATGCATGGGGTGTTTTATCTAAGGTTTGATTACAAAAAGTGTGAAGAAACCCCGCATAGATCATACTTTCAGAACTGTAAAAAAAAGAGTGTATACGTTCGTGAGACAGACTGTATCCTATTTTCCCTCCACGACTGAACTATTATGCTTGTCAGACGAGGGTTGGTACTGGGAGATCGCAGCGAGCGAGCCGTCCGTCGAGTGATGCATACCGAGTGAGGCGAATGCGATTCGCATGACTTGTGGACGTGTTTGGGCTGTGGGGAGGGGTATAGCAGAGAGAGCGGTAGAGGAAGAGAGAGAGGGAGGTGACCCGGCGAGAGAGCGGTCGGTGATTACAGTCATTTCATTCAACGGCCGGCTGAAGGTCGAAGCAATCTGGCGAGCGAGAACAGCGGCGGCGGGTCCCTGCGACACCGCCCCAGGCACGCAGAGCACACCAAGAAGCCGCTGCCACAGGCCCGGGACACCGATTCCCGTTTTCTGCGCGTCAACATTGACTCCACCATCGTCAGCACAACTGCCAAACTCACCTGGTCAACAAGGATGAACGTGTTTGTTTACACTTTTGTATCAATAAAATATTTTGGTCAACTAACTTGAATATACTATAGTTGCATAAAATGAGGTCAATAGAAGTTCAAAGCAGCTTCTTAACACTTACCTACATAAAGTGTTCTAACCTCAAACGCTGGCAACGTTTATTTTCTATCTGCTGCTGTTATAAAAGTAGTCAAATGCGGAAACGCTGTGTGTGGGAACCAGAATTTTTATAACCGCCTGAATACTTTAGATAATAGATTGTTGTAATATACGTCGAATAAAATATCAAAATTATGTTACGTAATTTAATACATATTTTCGAAGTTTATTTAAGAACAGACTACTAGCACGTAATGCAACTCGTGTATAAAGTTGCGCAAGTAAGTTCGTCAATAATTCATTAAGGCTCCAGCTAGATATATTTAAGAGCAAGTCAAAATGCGATCTCAACCCACTGAGGTGAAACTGTGCTTACTGCACGAAAGAATTCCTAGCTTTAGCATAACTTACCAACTGAGTTGCAGAGAAGATAGTTGAAAAATATTATAATTTACCAGACTGAAATACACGAGGAACAGAAAAAGAAATATTAATTTCCACTGAGTGAAAAAACTGCTGCAATATATATGAACAACTTCCCTGACAACCTGTACAACGAGGTTGGCTCATAGAAGAAAAAAGAATATTCTATCGCACATAATGGAAAAAAAATTATTGAATGAATATTGTGGCGCTGCAAATAAAAATGTCAGAAGTTAACCTGCCCATGCCGGCTTACAAAAATTACAAACAGAGTTGCCGTACGTCACAATGAGCGCAACAGGGCGCGAGAATTGTGCATCACAACGGAGAGTGGTTGCTGAGCAACTAGCATAAACACTCTACTCCATATTCCCTCTACGCAACACCACGTGCCTTCGACCAGGGTCACACTTGTTAACAAGTGCTTTATTAAGCTACTGCACTAATTTTGAGTAAGTTCTTATACAAGCACTGCACATTCACGTTACCCGAAATGTAATTTTTTTTTGTAAACCCCGGATGTTAGATTAAAACCAAATGTAAACAAACTTCACGTGATCGGACGGCGTGGCGGTTGGCAGCACTGCGGCGCGGCGATCGCGGGCTATAAATCGCGGTGCGCGACATCTGCGCGGGGCCCGCGGTAATTACTCTGCGCCGCATTCCGCCACTCGACCCGCCAAGGCTACGAACAGGCCGACAGCCGGCTCTCGGCGACGGTACCTGTCCCGGTCAGTCGCCCCTCGGCCGCTCTCCGCAATACACTAAGGATCAGATTAGACAGCTTATTCGTCTCCTGCGCATATACCCAACACTGACCTACCGCAAAGGAACACAACTGTCAAATTCTCATGGCCAACAAAGATGAACGTGTTTGTTTATATGTTAAGTTTTTTTTAATTACAAGCGCTGTTATATGAATAAAATACCTTTACCAATTTGAATTTAATTAAACCTCCTTACAAATCTGGTTGGAGGAAGTATAAGTACAAACATCCCAAAGCACTTGTTTACTAATCGGTGTTCTAACCTCAAATCCAATCCACGCCGTTTTTGGAAGTCNACCGCAAAGGAACACAACTGTCAAATTCTCATGGCCAACAAAGATGAACGTGTTTGTTTATATGTTAAGTTTTTTTAAATTACAAGCGCTGTTATATGAATAAAATACCTTTACCAATTTGAATTTAATTAAACCTCTTTACAAATCTGGTTGGAGGAAGTATACAAACATCCCAAAGCACTTGTTTACTAATCGGTGTTCTAACCTCAAATCCAATCCACGCCGTTTTTGGAAGTTNATACAAACATCCCAAAGCACTTGTTTACTAATCGGTGTTCTAACCTCAAATCCAATCCACGCCGTTTTTGGAAGTTCTACTGGCAGAAAAGCTGTTCAATGTTGGGACACGGAGACTGGTTGTGTACAGCCAGCGAGATCGGTCTACCTCATCTTCAGTCTATGCTCTGTGCCGCTCGGGACCATACACTCAAGATGAGGATGACCGATTATCATCTTTCGTGCACGTTCCCAACCCCATCGCCAGTACAACTGTCAAAGTCACATGGTCAACAGCGAGTACCATGTTTGTTTACATCTGAATTTTCAACTGACCCACCCTTCTATACGAACAAAATACTTCCACTAACTTGCCAGTTGCGTTAAAACTAGGAAGAAGTGTACAAATATGTCTAAACATTTGGTTACATAAACAGTGTTCTAACTTCAAATCCTAACTACGGTGTTTTTTTATAGTAGGTCTACTATTGGCAGGAAAGCAATGCAATTGTTAAAACACAGAGAGTAGCTACTTCGCAGCTCGCATGCTCACCCTACTCTATTTTCTCTCTACGCTTGGAATACGTGGGGAAGTAAGGAGGAAGATGGCAGACGTCCCTTCCAGCTGAATAAATCATAGGTGTCAAAATTATTGAAACAAGAAAGCTTATAAGAAAAATCATTAGATTGGCAGTCGCTACAATACGTACAGTAAAGAAGCAGGGAAATTGTAGTGTGGGCCCACAAATGACTCAATCTAATAAATAAGCCACCTAATAACCACGTAAACACGACGGAGTCTCTGAAGTGATCTGTTGACAGTGAATACCAAGCCATCTAAAGAACGGTTCGAAATACTATAATACTAGGTGGTATATCTTTGTTTTCAATGGCATCCCAAATATGCTCAATAGCGTTGTATTCGGGAGAAGCTGACCCCCAAACTAGGAAGAGTATTCCTCTAACAATAACCTGACGGTTCTGGATTTGTATGTGGCGCACTGTACTGTTGGAGGAGGCCAAACCCATCAGAATCAAAACAGGACATAAACCGGTTTAACGCATCTGAAAGGGCATGCAAATAGAGTTCAACTGGCACAGACGTTTGCAGAAGTACTAGATAGGGTCCATAATGCGTGTCAACTGAATACACCCCCATTTCATTCGGGAGTCATATTCATATTCAGCCGAGACATTCCGTTGTTAACTGACAAAAGCCATGAATACCGGTATTATCATCAATGTTTTCAGTAGAATATTTCCGCCCTAAAATCCCACTTTTTCTATGGTACTTCGCTAGGATCTAGGAGAACGTGAAAATATAGAAGCGAAATTGGGCATAGAGTCATCGATGTCATGACAAGGAATTCACAATTGTGTACAACAAGCGGGAACTGGTGGCTTGGCAAATACCATGGCCGAGCATAAACTATTGGGGACTAAAAACCGTGTAAAATAGTTAAGGACATTCGCACATGCCGCATAAATTACAACCGTAAGTGTTTTAACTATCTGAACTTCGCGTGCCTTACGCCTACTTCTTGCCTATAGACTCTAACAAACTCGAGTAAATATCGCAGGTGCATTAGTTGCCGAGTTCTAAGCACTCTGTCTCCTGTTCAACTTGGCCACTCGAAATAAAGCAACCACTGTTTAATACTGGCTCAAGAGTCCTCCGAGATGCTTTCGATAAAAGTAATTTCAATAAGCCTACATACAGTTTTATGACGCCTTATAGGATCATAAAGAAAATAATCGCGGGGCCCTGTTTGTGTCATAGTTTAGGACATGAATATCTGCCTAAATTAATTTTTTTTCATATTAAGTCTGTCTTCGAATTGATTATTTCGTTATTTAGTAATCTTCAATGTGGTAGGTTTCAATTCGTGTGCTCTCGGCAGTCACTTATTCAGCTTTCGTAACAGTACATCGAAACGTTAACTGGGAGAGTATTTTTAAGGAAGGAAATATAACGTCAAGAAGTAAAAATAATTTACTTTATATAATCCCTGAAATATCTATATGCAATTAAATTCGAATATTAGAAGTCCAGCACTATAATTGACAATATAATACTGCAACTGCACATACAGTTGCAACTGCCCTCACTAGGCCTAGTTGAAACATTAATTAAGATTACAAAATAAACAGTTCTTTATTTGAAAGTAAGTTAAATATGCATTTACAAGTATATTTTGGACATTCAGATAATGGCGGTGATCTCTTGATTTCGTGATTCGATAAATCAGTATTTAGTAAACTCCATCACAAGCTAAAAACCAAATACTGAAGTACCAATCACGTCATCAGTTTGGCGTACTAAATAGGGTCACGTGACATTCGAGCAAATTGAAAGTACTAATTCAAAACACGGCCTTAGTATGGTTACGTTATCACAACGATGGAGGGAGTCGGTGAAGGAGAGGGTCGAGAGTGCTCGAACTCTCGTGATTGATTTGATTTGATTTAATAGTTGTTTTTATTGAACATAAACTGACACTGTACAGAAATTATTAAATACACATGAAAGGTTACAAGAGAGTACATGTATGCCAGCCAAATAAGGCTCTTCTACAGAATTGGATTTTGTGTGATGTAGTTAGCTGGAAGAAGAAAGAAAAGACAATGATTAGTTATACAATCTGGGGAAAAATTCTCCAAAACCCCAAACTCTCGTGTAGTTCTTTCCTAGCTACAGCAGTGGGACTTTTGATATAGGTTGTTCACGATTTAGCGGGCACTATCGAAATCAACCTTCGAAAAATATCACTAACCCTACCTGCACATATTTCAACGGTCTCGCTGACCGGCATGCGCCCAGTAAAGTTGGCAACGACAGAGTGTTAGGTAAACATGTTTGAATACTTAAACGATTTATTTTACTTTCCGTTCTTTTTAATGCATATAAGAGTAATAATGAGCAAATTGTTAGATATACTTCTTTCCTGATAATTTCATAGTTTCGTTTAGCCGACGAATGAATACGTTGATTTGGCACATGGTGATGTTAATTTTACATCTGGTGGAAGACTACACAATTTACACATACAAGTAGATCTTAGGAGGGCTATCAAAGGTGCTCGGTTTACCGTGTTCAGCCTATACACCATTGAGAAACTTCGCAGTCTCACCTCGTAAAAGTGCCGTATCAACCACGTGGCTATGACACGCGTGCACATTAATCGCCCGTCTCCTCTCCACAAGAGCTAGACGTGATCCTGTGTTTTTTCTTGCTCCCTCACGACGGAGACTTGTTCTCGCTCCTTCAAGAGAGCAGCATCGAGAGTGCACGATGCCTAAACGGCACTCCGCTGCAGCTATTAGACGCGTAACGCTCCTTGCGTGGTACTTGCCAGAGAGCGCGCACTCTTATTACATCGTTCCGTACGGCCCTCCACGTGCCTCGAACATCGGGCGGGGTGCGCGATATTCGGCTTTACGTCGTACGTTTATCTGCAGAAAGGATTACGCGAAGGAACTCTTGGTACAAGCAAGCTCGCAGCAGAATGGTTACTGGCTCAGTATAGGCTGTTCGCGGTAAAGTGAGCACTTTTGAAGCCCTAGTACTTTTTTCTTTCAACCATTTGTTTTATCCTTTAACCACTCTTTTTAAAATACATATTGCCATGTAAGTAGTAAACACCGTGTGCATATTCCGCCACGTTCGGAAGTTAAAGTCTAAGGGTAAAATACAATATATTTATTGACCTTTATTCCAGATGCGAGGGCTTTCAAAAGTGCTGATTTTACTGTGAATAATGGATACTTAAATAGCAAGTAATGGAACAGCTACCCATAACGAAGTATCTATAGGCACTCATATATACCTATGATACTTTCAGCGTGACTTTCCTGTATCTGGGACGTCGCACAGGGAATAGCATCAATGATGTGCATTATGCACGCAAAATACATCGTCCAAAGAGAAAAGTCCATGTAAAAAGGTGTTATTTGCTGAGAACATATGTATTTCGTAGTCTAATACAAAGCTACTCACTTCCAGTAACATCAAGTGCAACACGTTTTTATTGCCCTCGCTATAGGTCTCAGCGTTGAACCGATACTAGTACAGTTCCAAACAAAAACATATGCACATTGCAACGCTTAAAACGGTATATTTGTCTGGTTAAATGTAAAAAAAAATGGGACTCGTCTAGAGCCTTGCACTCCAAGATTAAGTCATAGCCACAGGATTAATAAATACGTACATTAAGAACTGAACAAATAATAAGTACTGTTGAAGAATTGAATGAGTGCTCGCAAAAATCGGCTAACCATCATTATGTTACAATGGAGCAAAATTCATTTTTATAAATGTAGAAAAAAAATTCCTGTGCATAAAACAAAATATCATTTGCAGAACCTTTATTCTATCGAACAGTAGTACAATGGTGGCATATTACAAAAATTAGCACGATAAATACTGATTCACATTTTTCGTTAAAACATAATCGCAGCCATTGAAAAATGGTTCCTCTCAGAAGTTTCCCGTGAATTATGTAGGGAGAGTTCTGTGTGGAGCTGGCGGTACCTCCGAGGAATATACTCCAAGAGTTCTACTAGGTCCTTGATTTTTGCTGGATCTAGTGATCTTCTGCCACAGTACCTTTTTAGTAATTCAATGGCGGAAATTGAAAGCTTAACTTTAATTTTTTTCTGATGTGCACCAAGTCATATCCCTCATTATACCCATATGAATACTTAAAGAAATACTTAGGCTAAAATGCTTATCCTATTTTATCATGATTATGAAAACCATGATTAACATACAACCTTCTGTTTATGTTGTGATACCAATCTCTTCGTTACTTTTTTGTATAATGATGCACGCTTACTAAACAACCAGGATGGCCAACACACCTTGGATTGAGTGAAGAGATTTGGGCGGCTCTTAACAGTGAGATCTTCAGCGCCGATGAGGCGAGTATGGAGCAACGCCGGAATGAAAGGGCGGGGGAAACGGGAGATCACCGAAAAAAAGAAAACCGCCGACGCATCGTCCGGCACGATTCCCACTTGCAAAACTCCGGAAGTGAACTGGCCGGGTATTGAACCCGGTTCGCCATGGTGGGAGGCGAGCAGTCTAACCGCTCATCCACCGTGGCCCCAACACACTTTGGAGTTCCTATCAGAAACTTGTAGTTTGCCTTTTCGTAAATAGCGTGTTCTTTTACAATTCTGTATTTTGCGATTAAAATAACTTTAAATATTTACAAGCACTTTAATTGCATTTGTAGTTTGCATTGTGAAACATATATAAATGTGTTACGCAGAACAAAATCAATGACGTTTGCTAACTTGTCACTGCAACAGCGTTATCTACTGTGTAGTCTATTCGCGGCTTTTTTCACACTTTTCAAATCAAACCTTTGAAAAATCACCCCGTGTATGACGTGCTTGCTTGTTTTCTAACTATGTTACATATCACAAGCTATTTTTATTAGTGTTGACTGAAAATAATATATACGTGTCTTATTTTTGTTAAAATAAAATTTAATTTTTTTTAAATTATAAATTATAATATTTCATTTATAATGAATATTAATTAAGATCAGTGGGAAAATAGGTGTGTTGGTAATGTCTAGTAAGAAACCGTTATTATGCAAAATATTTTTACACAGTGTGTTCATGAATGCGGTGCGTTGTCTCTTTGATATAGTCTCGGTTAAGCTTTGTTTTCACGAGACGGAGGAATATCCCGGAGGTAGAAGCTTAAGCAGGGCTTCAGAATAGTTGGAAGTAACCTTTAATGGATATTTTATGCCTTTCTGTCTAATACTCAGCTCATTTTTACAATTATAAAATGTATTTTGAGAAATGCATTTTGAGGATGACATTTCTCACTGATGAGGAGCATTACTGTCCCTGGCCTACCGGGTATTCCTATTTCTCAGATCAACCATATATTTTTCCATCGGTGCGTTTTCAGCAAGAGTATAAGAACCTTAAATAAAATAAAAAGTACATTTTGTATAGTTCAAGTATTTTACAGCCTTGTATTTAATTAAACAGGCTTACATGATGCCAGCTCACACGGCAGTATGCAGTTTACATCGTCGAATATACATCGCACAACGTAAATCAATATTTTACAATGTAATGGTTAGCCCTTTTATGCAAGCATTCACTCAGTTCTATAGAAATGCCATGAAACTCTTGGCTTATATTAGCGTTTGAGTGTACGCCTTATTAACGTTAACAGAAAATTATCCAAGAAAGCCCCAGCAATCAACACGGAGTACACATTTTGTTTGTAAACCTATTTTACTGCCTACAAATTTTTCTTATATAAATTAATTAGACACTGGTAACTTGTAGTAACATTGGTAACTATTAGCCTAAATTAAAAATTAACTTGTTTAATATTTAGCATTAATTTAACTATCTGCACTCAATACCACGTTTAACAAATTTTTTTCCTATTTAGAACGTACTTTGACGCTGGTTATTGACCTTTCTTTAGTGAGCAAACTTACGAGTGAAAGAGACGTTGGCTATTAATGTCTTTAGCGCCGATGTCGGATAAACTAAAGTACTCCGGGTCCAAGACAACGCCAGCCTCATTCCCCCACATACAACCGCTCTTTCTCTCTTGAATATGTTCGGCTCGGGAAAAATCTCCTAAACAATAATTTAAAAAATACACATAATTAATTCAGTAGTCAGTTTTAAGAAGGCTTTACTGAAGCTTATGTTGTCAGGAACTACAGAAGGAATCGGATTAAAACCACCCCACCCCCCTCAAATCAATTTTTCCCCTGTTTACGTTTGACAATCCTTAACATGTATGCTTGGTTTGAATGTGTGTTATGTGTATGTATGTATGTAGTGAATAAATGTGTTATATTATATTAATAAATAATAATTGCGTGTATGTTTGTAGCTATGTAGTGAATATACACAATTTTTTTTAAATATACACATTAACATAATATTCCTGTGTAATGTGTAATTACTTTCTTCTATGTCATCACGTTTCCTGTATTTCTGTTATTATAGGGGTTATTTTTATATTCATGTGTGTTATTATATCTAATTATGGTGGTTAAAGTGGTATACAAAGCCATCTGGACTTAACTTCACCTCATTTATAAAGTCGTTACTATTATCATAAATTAAGGCATGAACACCACTGGGAAACGAAAATGTTGGTGGGGGGAGGGTCGGTCGGTTCTCTTGCGACGCCGCCACAGCGGTGTCTCGTGACCGCTGAAGCAGCACGATGCACACGCCAGGTCAGTGGTCGAGAAATGGAGACTCTCAGCATGGCTGCAATTATAATTAGATAAAGACAGTCTTCTTAGTTTATCTGCAGGGATGGCGGGGGACCGTGATGTTGTCCAGACGTAGTCGGCTTCATCGAGCAGGCACGAAGGGGAAGATAACGCAAACTCTGCATCTGGCAGTTATCACTGCCTTTATGGCCCGATGTTTTTTTTAACAAAATTATTACAGCTACCTATTATATACCTAATTATGTTCCTAACTTTTAAAGTGTTCATTTTTAAACCGAGGAAGTGTGCAACAATTAGACAAAAAAAAATCTGGTAAATTTCAGTGAGGTTTTCCAGGTGTTCAAGCGAGAGCCATGTTTTTGCCATTGAAATTCTAATCAAATGAGTCGTGTGTTCTAGTCAACCAACTTCGACAGAAAACATACCAACAGTGGAAACTCCAACATGAATCGCCAATTTTAACGGCGTTCAAGGGTAGAAAACTATTTTCTACATTTTCAGCACAGCATTACAATTTTTTTTCCATTGTGAAATGAATTAACAGTCTGAAAAGAATGCGACAATGGCGGAAATTTACTTTCCAAAACGAACGAAAGGAACTATTGGAATGTTTTGTTTATATATATATTTTTTTCCATAGAAATTTCATGAACGAAATTCATACGTGAGGCTACACCTCAAAATAACTGGTAATAAAAATGTAATGAAGAATATATATATATATATACACATATATATATACACACATATGCACACACACAGAGGTGAACCAAGTGTCGGATTGCAAACAAATTGCAGCATGCCATTCCTGTAATTGTAAGAAAAAGTTGAGCTGAAACCAAACTTTGTGTCCAAATAGCTATTTTAAATTTGTACAAATCAAAAATTCAAATAAAAATTTTCATTTCTACGGATACAAAATGGCAATGTTGTTTGTATTACAATGTATATCATGCTACAAAATCATAAAATATCATGCTACAACGTAGAACAAATATTGGGCCTCGAACAGCCTTAATGGGAACAATTATTTAGAGTAAGGCGCCGCTGCGCATGGCCCGTTATTGAACGTGATTCGGCGGTAGTACGAGGCATATACATACCGTGATCTAACGATAGAGTTTAGAATCACGCCTTTCTGTCAACGTAGTGCACAGTGACTATCAATGCAGCAGGCGTTCGGCCTGCATAGACCTGCGTTTAGCAGTCGTCGCGTGATGACAAGTTCTACCGGCTCGCTGATGTTGATTGACGACACCTCGAGCTTATTTCCGCAGCGGCCGGCGAATGCGCGTCATCAGTCTCTGCCACTGTCGAAAGGCGAGTACATGCATCACGTCCTCGTCCCACGCCCCGCGTCAACTGCAGAAATCCTTCTGCACCGGGGGCTGTCCGCCAGGCCACCTCCTACCCACTTCCTCACTGCTCCCTCCGTACTTCCGTGCTCGACCACGTGATACTCCTGCCCGCCTTTATGCCGGCCCAGTAAAGGTTACATGTAAATTATTCCTCGGCATCTGCACGTAGTNCGGAATATGTGCCAGCCACGTCGGTGGTCAAGGCCGGAAGCCTGACGATTCCGAGTCAGAACTTCCCCCAAGACGAACGTAGTCTGATGCAGTTGGGTTTCCTCGGGGTATTATTCTCTCACCTTCCTCCGTATGTCTTTTTCTTCTTCAGCTCATTTCATATCACGCCACTAGTAAGGTGAGTAGGTAGGACTTGAAAACATTCAAGACACGTTATAAGTAAGTAAACTCATACCCTCGACTGCACGAACATCGGCACTCTTGGCCTCTGTATTCCCATTCACAATTGTCATGTTGATCCACGGGGCCGCGGTGGTGTAGTGGTCAGACTACTCGCCTCCCGCCTAGGCAAACCGGGTTCGATTCCTGGCAGGGTCGCTCCCGGATTTTCACACGTGGGAATCGTGCCGGACGATGCCGCTGTTTGGCGTGTTTTCTCGGGGATCTCCCGTCCCCCCGTCCCCTCATTCCGGTGCTGCTCCATGCTCACCCCGCTTCACCCTCATCTGCTCTCAAGACCACGATGTTAAGAGCCGCTAAATCGTCTCCACTCCACTCCTATTTATCCACACTTCACCTGGACACTTACTATGATGTGCAACGTTCGTCACTGGTCAGCTGTCAGCCAATTTGACGCCAAATTGACAGTTCCCCCAATGAAACTTTCCTTCCTAGCTAACATAACTCTGCATAAAACTGTTTAAATCAGGGAAAGTCACATGACGTTGATAGCAGCCAGAATGTTAACGTCTCGTCGACAGCGAAGGCATTGCAGTTGGAGCGAGTTGCTCAGAGAAGCAGGAGAAAGGGAAGGAAACGGCCATAGCTTAGTATTAATAGTAGTAAGGAACCATCCCGTCATTCGCATGAAGTAGTTTCGGAAAACCATGGAAAATCGAAATCAAGATGGCCGGAGCAGGAATCTAACCCAGGTCCTCCCGAACAGGAGTCCGAAAGTTTGTCACCGCGTATCCTCACTCGGTATATCACTTGTGACAACTGCAAGCCGCGGGTCCCAACTAAAGGCGGTCGTCAATCCGAAGATGTGCTACCCTTGCGCAGCACGAACCTCCGTACTCTGTGTTATCTTTCTTGTGATACACTTTCACTTCGGAAATAAGATTTATGGATGTCAAACCTAAGAAGTTCGAAAAAGCCTCGTGTAATATCTATGTATATATATATATATATGTATATATTGTTACGCCCTGCAGCTCGCACCGGCCACGAGCTTCCGTAATGCGCGGTCCGTCTTTGAAAAAAAGGGGGGGGGCACCTGAACACTCCCCTACCACCAGACAGACCCGCTCGCTGTATCGTCGTCATCCATGCCCCCCCCCCGAATGATTGACATCGATGACTGGCGTCACAGCCCCTCCTCCCCCCCTGCTGGAAAAGTCGATGAATTTTGGGGATGCGCAAGAATATTCTGGGAACTAGGACCTTCGGCGCAACGCGGCATTTAGAGACATTCCCGGGCGATGGCCTACGACCCTATAAATACAAGCCACAGCTGGACTGTTGGCAGTCTTCGGCGGAGGCTAACTGGCTGAGTGCGGGGGTGAAGTCTAGTGAGATGAAGGACGGACGACGACGGGAAATTGCGAGACGACGGCGGGCGAGGTGTTCGTGGTGTGAATGGATGAGAGGGCGTTGAACCCGACGAGCGAAGGCTATACTGTGCATGAGGGCGCTCGGAGAACTCTAGAATATTGCGGACTGATGGTACCTGAATTAAACTGAGGTGGGACTGAATAACATACGATACGGACTTAATTGTAAATATTGGGACTGTCAAATATGAACATATAATTTGTAAAATAATTGAATAGGTTTTGATACACTGGCTATCAGGATAGATTTTTAGCTATTCAATTACGTTAATTTCTTTGAGTTAATTATAAACTCTATAGATTAAATTCATTAGTTGTAAACAGCAAGTGATATCAATTTTTTTTGTAAGCATTTGGGTCGAGAAAATTTTGATTGTAGTTATTGTAAATAAAATTAGGAAATTATAATTAATTCTTTTATTTAATTAAGACCTCTATCCTTTAACGAACTCGGTTTAGCCCACTAACTTAGAGAGAAATTGTAACAATACTTATGCATATAAATGTGTATATACATATATATTTATATATACTCATACATGTATACCGCGTGAGTCACCCGCGCCTATTTTCCCGTGTCTATGCAACCCGCACACAATACTACCCATCTAACATAATATCTCCTCCGCTGTAAAATAATTCTCTCTTGTGTAGCGGAGTTCTGTGCCGTGTACGAACTCGTTACGGTGCCTCGTCTGTTAGCTGAACATTCGACGCCGTTATCGGCCTGCACCAATCAGCGGGGCGAAAATAGAGAACCGCTACAAAACAGCACGTGCGCGTTGATTCCTTTTCGTCAATACAGCAAGCGGTGACTGTATTTGTATGTCACATGACGAAACACAACGGCTCGAAGCGAGGAAGATGTGTGTTACTTAGGACGCAGTCGTCACGTACCAACGTACTCGGTAAACATCGCAATAATATGGTGTTTCAACACAACAAACGCATGTGCATTCTTTGAAAGGTGACTGCTTCTTAACGCGATGACTGACGTAACACCGATTGATGTTTTGATAGATGGTTAGTTTTATGTGCGGGTTGCATAGATACGGAAAAATAGGTGCGGGCGACTCACCCGGTATACATGTATGAAAGTGTGTGTGCGTATATGTATGTATATATATGTATATATATACACACACATACACACAAACAAACATAATGCACAGCCTGAAAGAGAAAGTGCCCCGTCATGAAGGCGTGACTGCAGTACCGTGAAACGTGCAGAACAGATGTACGCATGCTTGTTATACGATCGATTACCATTTCTGGCCAATCGCACGAACCCTTGCAGGCAACCAGCACGTTTGGGGTGCTATTACCGCCAACAGCCGCTCACCTCTAGCACGCACTTACGGACGAACACATTAACGGCACGCCGCTGTGTTGATGAGGCTCCGCGGCCCCTGGCAATACCATATCTGCACGTCGTCCCAGACGCGCGTTTTCAACAGGATGACGGCCCCGGCCGCATGCAGCTCAGATCAGCCTCATTGCTTTGCAGGGTCCGCAGATGCTTTCCTGGCCGGCCCGATACGATTGCACTTCGGTCGAACGCGCTCCCTACGAGATGAAGATCTACTGCGGACTCGGGATCAACAACACGTGGTTAACGACACCCCGGGACATTGTACGGACACTCGTTGAATCGATGCCGCGTCGGATTCAACAATGTATCGCCCAACATGGAGGTCCTACTACTTACTAAACACCCTGTATTTTAGGTCGCTGGAGTCTTCTCTGTACGCGGGAAATTAAATAATTTGTCCTGCACCCGTTTGGCTATCTATGCGTGCAGTTTGGTCTGTTTCTGAGAATTCCTTCATGGTGTAGCATTTTCTCTGTCAGGCGTGTGTATATTTTTTCTCACCATCTATACGCATTCAACCCGACTGCTTTTAAGACGGAACGAGATCCAATAAAGTATGAGAAATGGTTTATATTACTCAGTATTCTGTAATGTGTATTTCTTTAACGCTGTGGCAGTATGCAGCACAATCTATGATTCATGCAACAGTATTGTGGGCTAGTGGAGTGTAGACGTTTAGTTCGGCGCTTCTTGAGCACCGAGTGAGTGAGTGAGTGAGTGAGTNGTATTGTGGGCTAGTGGAGTGTAGACGTTTAGTTCGGCGCTTCTTGAGCACCGAGTGAGTGAGTGAGTGAGTGAGTGAGTGAGTGAGTGAGTGAGTAAGGAGATTTGGGCGGCTCTCAATAGCGAGAGCTTGAGAGCCGATGAGGGTGNGAGTGAGTGAGTGAGTGAGTGAGTAAGGAGATTTGGGCGGCTCTCAATAGCGAGAGCTTGAGAGCCGATGAGGGTGATTGAGGTGAGTATGGAGCAGCGCCGGAATGAAATGGTGGGGAGAAACGGTAGATCCCTGAGAAAACCCGCCGGCCAGCGGCATCGTCCGGTTACCCGGCCGGGGATTGAAACCGGTTTGCCTAGGCGGAAGGCGAGCAGGCTAACCGCTCAGCCACCGCGGCCCCCTAGCACCGGAGGAGGTGAAGATGGAGCAGCGGAGGAATATAAAGGCGGGAGAAACGGGAGCATCCCGAGAAAACCCGCCGGCGAACGACCACGTCCGCCACGCTTCCCCCATGCGAAAAACTTACACCACCGCGGCCCCCTAGAGGAGAAGTGACTGGACACGTAAATATTCCGCCCGTGTTCTCTTTCTCTTTTCCTGTTCCGTCTCCTGAACAATGAAAAAAAGCGCTGAGTAGACGAACGCCATTAAGGGTCGATGACGTACTGTACATAGGTGCTGCGCTTACCCTCTCCCTTTCTTTTTAGCCGTTTACTTCGGCTCGACAATGCAAAATCACGCCGAGGAACCGAGTGTCTTTAACGGCCAATAATGGACATCGTCTAGTGTGTGCTGACACCTGATAGATTAAAGTAAGTCAGTTGCCGTAACTATAACCTCTTCTTAATAAAACATATGTTTAATTTTTAAAAATCGTCTGCTTATTTATGAGGCATAAATAAGGCATAAAATGCAAGAAAACATCAAAGACCCTATAATCAATAATATCTTAAAGATTTCCGGCATTTTTTTGCGTAAATAAATTTCTACAAATGCAACAGTAAGTGCCTTATTCGTGTTATCGCAGCTCAATTTGCAGCAATACATTTAAAATACTGGTTGGAAGATAAATTAAAACCTACAGTTTATACCATTATTTAATACTCATGCGCAAAACTTTATTACTAAAACTTTGATAAAATAGAATTTACTAGGTGAAAGTGAATTTATTTCATCCAAACAAATTGAAAGTCAGAACTGAACTTCACACCACGTATTAAACACGAAATAATGCAATGCTAAACCTACACTGGCAAGACTACGCTAAATTAACCAAGTTAATATTTTTAAAACAAAGAACTATCAAACTAGCATCCAGGGCTNACACTGGCAAGACTACGCTAAATTAACCAAGTTAATATTTTTAAAACAAAGAACTATCAAACTAGCATCCAGGGCTTAACTACTTACTCTCTTAAGAAATTACTTATAAATTTACCATATCAATGTGCATACGTACAGTGACAAAGCGTGAATGGTAAATTATTTTCCAATACACGCATGGTAACGTTCCTACAGTTGCTCAGGAAAGAGTCACATGCATAAGGAAGTTGCCAACTTTGTATAGTAGCAATTCTAAACATACTCATATGTTCAGCCTTACATGTAGTATTATTTCCATACACTGTATAGGTTAAAAACTTCCGTTACAGTTTAGGAAGNACACTGGCAAGACTACGCTAAATTAACCAAGTTAATATTTTTAAAACAAAGAACTATCAAACTAGCATCCAGGGCTAAACTACTCACACTCTAAGAAATTACTTATAAATTTACCATATCAGTGTGCATACGTATAGTGACAAAGCATGAATGGTAAATTATTTTCCAACACATGCATGGTAACGTTCCTACAGTTGCTCAGGAAAGAGTCTCATGCATAGGGAAGTTCCTTACTTTGTATGGTAGCAATGCTAAACATACCCATATGTTCAGCCTTACATGTAGTATTATTTCCATACACTGTATAGGTTAAAAACTTCCGTTACAGTTTAGGAAGTNGCAACCATCAACTAGACAGAAAAACTACTACTCTGTCACCTTGTCTCCGACATAGTGCCGTGAAAATATATCATGGCCGTGCGGTAAGCCACTTTCAGGGCTGTTTTCTGGCTGGTGGAAGTCCAACAGGCGCATTATGTCTCGCCTATTAATATGTCATAATTTAAAGACCACCAGCACAAGGGCAATCACTGTACTGTCAATCAGAGACGACTTGCGCTTGTAAAAGCGATTTATAGCGTGGTAAATGCTGCCAGGGTAGTTATGAGTTATTACGACGCTGAAAACACGCCTCACAACTGCCGACTCTTATTTCACGCCGTAAGCGCATTTTCTGCCTTCGATCCACAGGCAAAAAAAAAAAATTACAGATAATACTTTTAAGTTAATTTTTTTTTAAGGGAAAATTAAAAAAAAAAAATTGTGCGTGCAATGAAATTGACGTTCTTGATTTTTTCGCGCGTGCGTGATAAACGACGTGCAGTTATAAGAGCACTTCCTCAATCTACGAGACGAGTTGGACACGCACGTCTGCATCGCGCGTGCAGACGTTCGCTTGATATTCATGAACAATCTACGCGCTGTATAAGGCGAAGGCGTGTAGCCGGAACTCAATAACAGGCCGCCTTACTCTTCATTCAAATTGCCCCGCCTGAAAGGAACGGAGAAAGCTGCAATTTACATGAACGTAGGTGGCGTTCGTACTGACAAGCGGTTCTGATTTCAAACCATAATGTCAAGAGTGTAAGAATGACTATCGCTAGCTCCTTCACTCGTCAAATGGTTGACGCACTAGAATTCGAGTCTTAATAGATCGACTTCGGACCACTCGCTGGGCTATATTTGCTTTATTTAAGTTACGCCGAGCGGGTACGCAAGGTGTTGCGTCATAGATATTNGGACCACTCGCTGGGCTATATTTGCTTTATTTAAGTTACGCCGAGCGGGTACGCAAGGTGTTGCGTCATAGATATTTAAGGCACTCGGATCTTCTTACACGATATGGTAAACACACTTCTAGAAGCTTCTAGATACACCACAAACATGCAACCAAACGGTTATTTCTGTGTGCTGCCAAGCACACCGGGGAAAAAGTTGTAAGCAAAATTGTAACAACGCAATAATAATATAAGGAAGTGCTGAGCGCTGGCGCACGAATATNTCAAGGCACTCGGATCTTCTTACACGATATGGTAAACACACTTATAGCTACACCACAAAATGCAACCAAACGGTCATTTCTGTGTGCTGCCAAGCACACTGGGGAAAAAGTTGTAAGCAAAATTGTAACAACGCAATAATAATATAAGGAAGTGCTGAGCGCTGGCGCACGAATATTTTAATAACTTAACTCGCACTGAAAAAAAATTAGAGATAAAATTTAAGCGCTTAGTCAACAGCATTGTAACGTATACTTAAGATCCTTACGTAAATCTCAGCACTACATAGACCTATGCAATATCCAGGACATAAAAGTTGTGGCGTGTTTGCTGCTTGATGCTAAGCAGGGGACGGATTACATTTTACGACCTATATCGATAGTTTATAAAAAACCGTCAAGTCAAGCGTCTGAAAACTTTAAGAAAATTACGTTAATGTCAAAAAAAAATTCTGAATACTAGAATGTTTAAGAAGTACGAAAGTTATTCGCTTAATAGGCGGGAAGTACATTGTTATCGACACCGAAGTGCCGCGGGTTTTGTCCAAGGCTGCTCCTCCTGTGACTGATCCATAAAGGTATAAACAGGAGACAACTTTCTGAGCAGTTAGAGGTGAGTGCAGATCAGGACTTCCCATAAACATTCAGGCTTATTAGTTTGCCACTTCAGGCCGTATACAATGTATACTTATTGTCACATCAGGCTGTTAGATGTGTGCACTCCCCCACCAGACTGGACTTTGTCCATAACCATTAGTTATTTGAGCTCGGTCAGGGCTCTAATTGACAGCAGTTGAATGCTGCCAATAGAAAGAGATCACGCCCTTCCCAATCGCAGTGGGTGGATGTTCTCCACCCGAGGGTGGTTCCACCTCGTCTGTCAACAGCAGAGTACGGAGTTGAATCCGTACGTGCCACCTTGATGGGGCCGAGGACTATCCACATCTACAAACCCGCTTTGTAAACGAGTCCTCTTACTAGGCGGACCAGACCGACGATCCTTCGTTAGCGAGCACCAACCCTTCGAAACTAACACCGAGGCGAGCCGGCACGTACGCTTGCTTTACACGGCAGCGGCTACTGACCCATCACGCACATACAGTGCCAGCCCTCCAGGCAACTACCCACCTCCAGATCTCCTTCCAAGCAGAAGGTTCAACCAATGCCACCCAGAGTCCGACCCGCGATCAGCACGGCCGAAGCCGGGGCTTTCACACTGATCCCCTGGGTACCCACAATTCTCAGACATGCACACTGAGTTATCCCCCAGGACAGCCCAACTCCTCCAGGACGCCAGACAATCCCTTCGCAGGAGCTCCGCCACCCCGAGTTCAGCCCAACTTGCTAGATCAAGGCCTCAGCTTGGGGAGTGCATTTCGGTTCGTGGGTCTTCACCGCAGGGCGAAGAATATATACAGCCTCACCTCTGGAAGACTGCACATAACCTCGCCGTAACTGATTATCTGTGCACAGACAGGCCGTTACCGCCTTCAATCGTCCTCACTCCGTTAGCCATGGCGCGGCCGCCATGTTACCAGCCCATACTACGTGGAGGTGGAGATGGAATTGAGCAGTGCTAGGCTGTGTATTCGCATCACTGCCCCATTAAGGAGATGAGTTGGCAGCCTTCATAGTGACTGGGGAACACCCAAGAAGATCACGACTTCTTATGAGTGGGCCCCACCGGAGTTCGCTGAGGCTTACTCTTACACTTGCGCCGGTTTACCATCACTAGAGCCTGTAACCAGGGTTATGCCGGACAGGGGCAGCCATTCCTTAGCCTTCACGACTGCCCCACCAGGTATTCAGTTTCCAGGCTCCCCCCTACTCGGCGGATTGGTGGTCCGGTTTTCAGGCACCCAGTCCCATCACCTTACACCCATTATAGGTTGGTTGCCAGACCACAGCCTGTACCCAACCCGGCCCCACAGGGCCAAGGCGGGAAGTACAGTAGGATAACGCGTTGTACTGAAGTTCAGCAGCATAGCGGTGTACGTGTGATCACAAACCACTACTCGTTTAATTCGTGGCCTCTCGCAAGAGCATGCTATTGCACGACAAAATACGCTCTTCATGCCACATAAAGTTTTACGTAACGCCGTACTTTGTTGTGCTATATCGTGTGTATGTTCGATATCGCATTTTCATCAACAGAGTAAAAATCTGCAAATAAATTCCTTACGAGACTGGTACGCGCCTTGAAAAAAACGGAGATTCAAAAGAACGTTCCTATCAAAGTAATTAGATGGAATAACGAAATCCTAAATGTCAGTTCATTACATTTGAGATCTGAAAACTGTGAGACTTTATTTAGTCAGTAATCTCGTCCCACTTGATTAAGAAACAAAGGTAGTGCCAGTGTTATTTTCAAACAAATTTACGTAACATTGGATGTTTTTCAAAAATATAATTTATGTGATATATTGGTGTAACACTCTTAAGTGAACTGTTCGCGATTATCACAGATACAAATTTTTAACGGTGCAGTGGTTTGCCTACAATCTAGGCAACCTGTACACCTAGGTCGCATTATGTTTTTTTTTATTATTATGTGCTTTGAGTGCCCCAGAAGAGCGAAAAGGTCTTAAAAGGGGGGGACACTACACGTCNTTTTTTTTTTATTATTATGTGCTTTGAGTGCCCCAGAAGAGCGAAAAGGTCTTAAAAGGGGGGGACACTACACGTCCAGGAAAGGAATCGCCAAGGGCCAGCATTAAGGAACCATCCCATTATTCTCCTGGAGTGTTTTCGGAAAACCCTGGAATACCGAAGTCAGGATGGCCATATCGGGAATCAAACCCGGGTCGTCCCGAATGCGCGTTTAGTGAAATGTCACTGCGTCATCTCATAATGAAGAGGGATATTTCCTGCCACATCTTAGCATATTTCACGTCTCGGATCTAGAAAATACCGTTTAGGAACCCAATACTTTTAAATTAAGTACTTTATCGTGTTTAATTAAACTCGCGTAAAATCTATATTTCCACTGATGCGTCTCACTCTCAGTACGCACTGTACGTCACAGGTTGTATTAGGTTTTCTATCTCATTTTACATAAGGAATTCGCTCACGTCATTTTTAACAAGGGCGAATTCTCCACTCTCACAGCGCCTGTTGCGAAATGTCATTATCTTAGAAAGAAATAGCAATGACGCTCATTAGTTTAAAAATAAAATAATACTCACTTGTGAACACCCACGTAAGGACTCCTAGACACAATGGAGATTACAAGCATGTTTTTTACCTTAGAAAAATACGTAAACTAAGAAATCAAAAGCATGTTTCATATCTGAGACACGGGTTTTCGGCCTAGAGCTCAGAGTAATNAAAATACGTAAACTAAGAAATCAAAAGCATGTTTCATATCTGAGACACGGGTTTTCGGCCTAGAGCTCAGAGTAATACTGTATTACATGACGTTAGTGCGCGTGTTGGCTCGTGGCATTCGGGTGAACTCTCAGCACAATCTTCCTTAAGGCCTGGCTTATAAAAGACGCAAGAATGTAAAAACGCACCGACGCAAGAACGTATAAACGCAATAACGCAGAACGCAACGTACGTATGAATTTCACTGCCGCATATAAACATTGCGAGAAGCAAGCCGTCGCCAATCTTGCAACTTGAAATTGTACAACTGCACTTTAATATTNAAAATACTTAAACTAAGAAATCAAAAGCATGTTTCATATCTGAGACACGGGTTTTCGGCCTAGAGCTCAGAGTAATCCTGTATTACATGACGTTAGTGCGCATGTTGGCTCGTGGCATTCGGGTGAACTCTCAGCACAATCTTCCTTAAGGCCTGGCTTATAAAAGACGCAAGAATGTAAAAACGCACCGACGCAAGAACGTATAAACGCAATAACGCAGAACGCAACGTACGTATGAATTTCACTTCCGCATATAAACATTGCGAGAAGCAAGCCGTCGCCAATCTTGCAACTTGAAATTGTACAACTGCACTTTAATATTNTCCGCATATAAACATTGCGAGAAGCAAGCCGTCGCCAATCTTGCAACTTGAAATTGTACAACTGCACTTTAATATTTCTTACTGAAAAGTTTCTGTTGCGATCACGTTTGTTAGGTTTTTCTCGCGTATTTTATTTCTTTACAAACAATGGTTGTAAAATGCATTGATGGGGAAGTGGGTATTAAGGCATTTCCGTAGTAATTAAATGTGAAGACGTTTTAAATTGACGTAGCATAAATATCAATAAAATATAAAATCATTAATTTAAAAAAAAAATGCACATACACTTAAAAGAGTAACTCGAAGACTTCTATCCACAATAGATGTGCTTTTGAAACTCTTTCGGAAAGCATTCCAGAAAATTAAGAAGGCGAAAACCTACTCGAAAACGCAAGAAGTTGGAAGTCAGCCAAATCAGTAACGCGCTTAATTTTTTTTACCCGGCCTTATTTTTCAGCCGTCAGATTAGGATTAGATTAATCTCTGTGCATGCAGGTTTGATACAGCCTTATAAAGGCAGCATGTTCACTGTAAAGTAAGCACTTTTGAAACCAACCTGTGAAAAAAAATNGGTTTGATACAGCCTTATAAAGGCAGCATGTTCACTGTAAAGTAAGCACTTTTGAAACCAACCTGTGAAAAAAAATAACTGCCGATAACAACATACATGCTACAGTACACACTGGTGTGCAGACCCCCAGTTAAGTTAGCAGCGAATTTCGCGAATCTAACTTTTAAATTTGTGGCTACTGAAGTCAGTGGTTCTTATTTTACACATGAGAGAATTTGCGTATTAACACACTTTCATTCCTAAACATTTTACGGTTTCTCTTTGATGACGTATTAATAATGTCATGCGGTCAAAAGCAATATTAATTTTACGTACGGGAGAAAGATACACAATGAGAAGGAACGTAGATCCTAAGCAGGTCTTTTAAAAGTGCCCAATTAACTGTGAACAATTTATGCTAGTTTATTCGCGGTTTCTTCACAATTTTTGAATAAACCCTTTAAAATATGTTTGGTTCTTTGCTAAATATGTCATGTATCACAAACATATTAAACTCGTTTTTACATAAAAGTATCTTACTTTTTGTTAAATTGAACTTTAACATATATTTCATCTATGAATTAAAATTTTTCATTTTTTATTAATATGAGTAAATACAGGGAGAAAATAGGTGTGTTAGTAATGCCTAGCAAGGGGGTGGTGGAGAGACGTGGGGTGGCTCTTAACATTAAGGTCTTGAGGGGCGATTAAGGTGAAATGAGGATAGTATGGAGCAGCACCGGAATGGAAGAGCAGGCGAAACGGGAGGTCCCGAAAAAAAAAAACCCTACCAGCGGCATTGTCCGACACGATTCCCACATGCGAAAATCCGGGAGCGACCCCGCCGGGAATCGAGCCCTGTTCGTCTAGGTGGGAGGCGTCTAGTCTGGCCACTACACCACCGCGGCCCCCAATGCACAAGAACAAGTTTTCATGCAAAATATTATTATACTAAATATACGTTGTCCCTTTCGTGTAATTTTCTAGACTCGGTTAAGCTTTGTTTGCATGCGGCGGAGGAATATTCTGGAAATAGAACTTCAGCAGGGCTTCAGAAAAAGTTGGAAGTAACAGTGAATGGACTGGAGTGGTGACCAAAGCACCAGCGACTGCGCAGACGGCCGGGCCGCACAATGCGGGGTCTGGCGCGCCAGCATCACGCCCGTGCTTCTCTGCCACTCATCCGCCGCTG
>NQII01001128.1:50164-74151 GCA_002778355.1 Clitarchus hookeri | reverse complement strand
AGGACTTAACGTTCGTGTGGCACGCGTCGCCGAGTGTTTGCCGTCCAGTCACTGAACTCGGCTTGTGCATAACTCACCGCGACTTGCGTTCAAAAACAGAGAGAGTACAAAACAACAGAGAATTTAACTGCGGCTAATTACTACCTTATACGGAATCTTACTGGCTTCGTTAAGAGGCCCGCCTGCCTGGCGTCTGAGCTGCGTTACAGAGTGTTTGTAAAATACGTTCCAACGTCCTGTTTCAACACGTCACGCCACATTATAAACACAACTTCAGTCAACTCCAACGTATCTAATAATTGCCTTTTTTAAGGCGTGTTGTATCTCAAAATAAACGCGTTATAAACATAGATAGATAATCAAGGGCACTGCACTGAGCCTTGCAGCAGATGTCTACCAATTAAATGATAGGGTCACACGCTGGCAGGCCTACGTGTAGACGCAACACGAAGAGAGCCTTGCACGACAGTTCAGAGCCTCGCGCAAAGTGGCGACAAGGCCAAAGGCGGAAGGCAGGCGGGACCGTGAGTGTCCCGTGTCCTCGTGTAACGGCCCCGTCAAACTGCTTCATATTAAGTCTGTCAAATAATACTGGATGGTTCTGGCGTCACCGAAATGTTGTTACCGCCACGTTGTTTGTCTGGGAAAGCTGCGTGGCTCTAGTATCCAAAAAACATTTCGAAAGTTGGACGGGTTGTAAAATTACTCTTGATATCTTATAGGTTAACCAATCAGAATCGTGCATGACAAAGAAGGGTTGTTTCCGACATAACTAAACATTAAAATGGCAGATAATTGCTGTGATAAAATTAAGGTTATGAAGATAATTAATTTATATAGAAGCTCTCCGAGTACGGTTGCTATTTTAAGTGATTATTTCACAATGATATTAAAAACTCATTGGCATTAAATTTTGATTGTGCAGGAAATATCTCTGAATAATAATTCTTTTAAATATTGCCGTAGGCTGAATAAGGCGACGGTTAGCGGCAGCCGGACACACCCATCTCCAGACGTCCTTGGTCTGATGCATCGATGACAAAAAACGCCGTTCTTAGGGTTACGCTGTCCAATATCGGGTGCGTTGTGTAAGTTGACGACCCCGTTTGTTGACCGAAGGAGGGGGGGGGGTTCTGCTTTGCCTTTCGCAAGGTATTTCGGCAATCCCGGCTCGTGTCCTGGCCTAATGTTCGGAAGGTGTGATCAGGCAGGTCGTCCTGGTGGACTGAAAGTGGCCCACGACGCTGGTGACGGTAGGCAACCCGCGGTCCACGGGAGCATGCGAGGTGGCCCGGAGAGTCAACAGCGGCGCGCGGGGCGAAACCAAACACACTCTCCTCTACAGTAGCATGCATGAATACACGGCACCCACGGCCACCGCCCGCCCGCCAGAGCGTTAACACCGCACGACGACACGGCAAACACGCAACTGCGGCGCACTACGTCCACAGCTGAAGGGGATGCTCCGGAGATTTTCCCGGTCGGTCAGACGGAAATGCACCACACCACATTACATTCGCATGCTGCCATCTACGTTTTAAAGCGGAAATAAATACGTTAACCGTGAATCACCTTTGAAGTCGACACTTTTGAAACCAATTTTAGAAAAATAAGCACCACGTAACTGCTTACATTTTAACGTAAACATGAAATGGAGATTCTAAGATAATGTTGGCAGGCAATTACGAAATATGTTCTAAATCGAAAAGTCTTATTAAAAGTGTTTTTTTTACATAGCGACCTTTACAAGAATTTTTTTCTTTGTCAAAATTAGAGCAATTATTGACATTATATATGTGTGTGTGTTTAAANAGCGACCTTTACAAGAATTTTTTTCTTTGTCAAAATTAGAGCAATTATTGACATTATATATGTGTGTGTGTTTAAACGGCATTTCGATTTTGACGAGGACAAAATTGTGTACGTTGGTGATACATATTAGAAGTTATTTTTCTTTTAGAATTTTGTTGTAATTGATTTGAATATTGCTAGGTTGGTCCGTTGCAGAACTATGCTGTGTGTCACAGAACATCTACACTGAAGAGCCAAAAAAACTGGTATAGGCGTGAGCATGCAAATAACAGAGGCATGGAACCAATCAGAGTAACGCGATGCGGTCGGCAGCTAGATCGGTTACTGCTACTACAATGACGGGTATCAAGATTTAAGTGCGTTTGAACGTGGTGTTATAGTCGGCGCACGAGAGATGGGACATAGCATCTCCGAGGTAGCGATAACATGCGACACCCCACACGTCGAGAGTTGCTACCAAGTGGCTCCAGGAACACACTTCTGACTTCAGACACTTCCATTGGCCACCTAAACCACCAGACATGAGAATTATTGAGCATATCTAGGATGCCTTGCAACGTGCTGTTCAGAAGAGATCTCCACCGCCTCACACTCCTATGGATCCTGCAGGGCAGTCCACCCTGCAGGATTCATGGTGGGTATTGCCTCCTGCATACCTTCAGACATTAGTCGAGTCCATGCAACGTCGTTTTGCGGCACTTCTGCGTGCTCGCGGGGGCCCTACACGATATTAGGCAGGTGTGCCTGTTTATTTGGCTCTTCAGTGTAATTCTTAATTCTAGCCAATGGAAACAGGAGGCAAGCCTGTTATGTTTACCTATGTTCCTAACCTAGCTTTGTATATCACAACCATATTTAAGCAGACCATACTTCAAATCCGACATTTTCTATCAGAGAAGCTCATTTTTGTGAACAAATATAATCGTTAACATGTGTACACACGCGACTTTTTAATACTTTTTTTATACTTACTTTACTGCAAATAACAGTTTCCCGTCAACAACACCGTCTGCTGTGTTATGAGCGACAAGAAAAGTTTCACTTAAGATATAAAATATACCTATTTCTTTCAACGTTTAAGGGAATCCCAACAACGCACACGACCTGCTAAATTATAGTGGAGGTAACACACTTTCGTTTCTTCTGCACACGTTTTAGCGCATAATTTAATGCTTAAATGTTATATTGTAGACCCAGCTTTACTTCAGACTTCACGCAGCATACGCTAAATTAAAGTGCGCATTTGTGTTTAAACGCAGTCGAATCAAATAATTTATCTGTTCATAATGTACAGTTGTTACCAAGAAGAACAGAAATTATTTGTAAATATCTTCACTATGTCAATATTATTGCATGTATTCTGGAATGTTTGACATCTCCAAGCCTACTAATGGTTAATGATAATTTATAAACAATATGTAAAACATTTTTATTATTTGTAACAGTAGGGCATTCTTGTGTGTTAACTTTGTGGCATATTTCCAAATTATAATTTAATTTTACTACAAGTAGTTATGATCTCTGTGACCCATATTTTATTGAATAAATAGATACTTTTTCCATTACTTTTTCCATTAACGACCATTCATTTTGCTTGCAAGATTATACTACAAGAACAAAATATAACGAGGAGTGTTAATTCATGCAGCAAATTTAGTTTCGATCCTTTCATCGTGGGTATTGTCTCCTCTTTAATAGCATTCCCTTACCACTCAAGAGTGTTAATTTTAATATGATAGTAAGATACTAGCAGTATGTAGTGTATAATATTTTTAACAAAAACATTTCTTCTTGTATTTAAAAGGGGTTTTATGAAGTTTCCGGTGCTTAAATTCTGCGAGAGGCGTGAGTCGTTTAAGCCGGCATTACACGATACCCAATTTATGCTACTTTCTGTCATACCCATGGACACAACAGAAGGCAAAAAAGTTTATATAGTATAAGAGAAGAAATAACGCATCAGTTCATACCCACACGTTACCTAAAGTGCTAACAGAAAATTGTAAATGGCAGGCAAAACAACAACCCTTGCTGAGGGGGGGGGGCCAGGTGTACAAATGCAATCAAATGTTATATGTACGCGCTTTGTAGTGCATCCAAAAAGTACGACTAATGTTTCTTTCCCTGAAGACTGCATTTATTTAGGTTCCTAAGTACGAGTACTATTAATGCATGGAAAATTATTTGAGTAACGGCACTGCTTATGTGTGGAAAACAAGCTACTGTATTCACATGTATGTACGACGGACATTTACGCCACTCATTAAAACATTATCTAATTATTTAAACAGGGGCGTGGCNGGGGGGGGGGGGGTGATTTCATATTTATATTTCTGGAGAAAATACGAACACTATAATATTCAAACTTGATAGTTAAAATATTATTTATAGTCAATGGACTAATATACAGATATGGAACCACATCATTCATTTTCAAGGGGATCACACATTTCTTATATTGAAATAAAAATAACAGTTGTCATTTTGTTTTCAAATTTTAGTATTTAATATATTTTACTTACATTTCAGTGGGGTGGATATGCCCCGAAATCACACCCCCCCCCCTTTTTTCTCTGGATACGCCCCTGTAGTTACATATGCAGCTTTAATGAGCAAAATAATCAATCTTGTGCTTTCCGTAATTTAACAAGTTTTACGGTTAGAAGGTCAAAAGTCGGCAAAACTATCACAATATTAAACTTAAGGCTACAGCTCAAATTATCTACTTTAGAAACCAATCGATTTGATTATCAAACAACCACAGCTAGTCAGTTGCACTGTGCTGTTACTTTCGTATTATTGCTTTTAAACAAAGGGATTCTGGAAATAAACGTTTTCTAACAATAACATAAGTTATAAACAGCAATAATGTATCACAAACAAATTTCGTTACACGGCGGAGATTTGAACTCTAAAGCCTAAAATTAGGTGGTACTAACCCGTGCGTACGCGTACACACACACGCGCACACACGCACACACACACATACAGCCAACAGAACGTCCGTTTGATAACATATATACATTAGATAACTCCACAGTTATCACATATTGCATAAAGTTGTGTTTATTGTTTTATTATAACCGTGTGAGTAATTTTCAACGTTTCCCGTTACTTACGCATGCATTAAGTTTGGTTTTGTACATACATACGTTGTACAAAACTCTTAAATCTTTTCGTAAACGCACATACACGGCTTGAGGAAGTTACTCGGGTGTCTGTCCCAGCTTCGTGGGTATAGCAGACATTCAGAACACGTTCTACTGTTGTGGAGTTTGGTCTGGGAGCGACAGAGATGGAGTATGAGCGAGAGAGATGGTAGATGTCACAGTGGCAACGCTGCCGACTTCCCCACGCAGCCGCCACGAAAATGGACTAGCGCTACGTGGTGTTCATACCAAGAACTACTGATTCTTACCTGCTGGAGTGGTCAGAAACTTTAACCTGGGTAAGTCCACTCTAGGTATATCTTTGATCCACTGTACTACTCTTCCAGTGTGCGAGAGACAGAGAGATGATGTTTCGACAGTAATGTGGGCAACGACACCTTCATATTTTGCTGCTGCTAATGGCGAGATGTGTTTATTTTCAAGTAATTGTAATCGAAGCTTTTGTGTCTGGTATTGTCGCCATAATGCTTAGGCGATACACGTTGCTGACATGCGTATGTGAATCAATGCCGCTCTAACTCAAAGGCTAGAAAATGATGATCAGTTAATGTATGGTAAAACCAGTAAAAGTAAAGTTTAATAAGAGGTTTCGCTTTAACTTCGCCACCAAAAGACGATAAATATTATAAATACATAGAGCCCAAAGTCTGAAATGGTTAGAAATATATAAAAGGTAACCGCAGCGATTTAGTTCCCACGCAAAAGATGGACGAATTAAGCTAGTACACCAAAGTATAAATTACGAATAAAATTATTATTGACAATTTTTTAAAACACAATTCTGTTTCCACTATTGTATCAGTAAAACGAATATATTAGGCACAGAACAACAATCGCTAGGATTTACGTTTATCTGCAACGAGAATTGTACCATTTAACGCTATTCTAAATAAATTGTCAGAACAATTACACTTTGCCGATGTCTAACATGACTTCAAGTAAATTATAAAGTAAATCCGAACTCCCTCCTGTGTTCTCGTAGATGCTTAAGTAAAGAAAAAAAAATATGGTGAGAAAAATTGTATGAACTTGTCCACTTTAGACACGATAAGAATCCAGCAAGTAACAACTCCAAAAATACCAAGTCGATTATTTTGTATAATCACGTAAACTTTTAAAACACGTTGTTTATAATTTTTTGCCCACTCCCATGTCAAGTTATGCTATAAATATGGCTGCCGGCATGTTTTAATCGGAACATAATTGGCATCCCGTTACCACTTGCGCGTTACCAACAAGTCATTTATTTATGAATCCTTCATCTGCCATAATTATCTTAGTTGAACGAGAGATCGTCATCATAGATGGTTCGTGCTCGATCATTCCATTTCAGTTTGCGCAGTGCAACTGTAATTTTACATTCTCATCCAGTAGCCTATATGGTGTGACCAATGGTTGCCCGTGTCCTTTTTAGTTGAACGCTATATAACAAAGCACTCTTAAATTAGAGAATATTTGCGCTTGNCCAATGGTTGCCCGTGTCCTTTTTAGTTGAACGCTATATAACAAAGCACTCTTAAATTAGAGAATATTTGCGCTTGGCTGGCTGAAGACATTTTTCGTAGCATAAGAATAAAATTCCTTCGCGTCATTAAATGTTTCATAACGCACATTACAATTTTACCCGGTTAAGTTACAAACGGCCTTATGAGATATGTAATTTCTCTTATTTGCTTCCGTAATACCAATTTTTACATCTTTCTATATGCCCAATTTCGGCACGACACAATACATAAATATAATAACTGTGTATAGCTTTCCATGTAAAGAATATATATATATATTTATTAGAGAGAGAGAGAGATAAAGAGAGGAGTCACTTGTAGCTTAATTTGTGAACTGTTTCGGGTAACATTTAATGCGAATNCCAATGGTTGCCCGTGTCCTTTTTAGTTGAACGCTATATAACAAAGCACTCTTAAATTAGAGAATATTTGCGCTTGACTGGCTGAAGACATTTTTCGTAGCATAAGAATAAATTCCTTCGCGTCATTAAATGTTTCATAACGCACATTACAATTTTACCCGGTTAAGTTACAAACGGCCTTATGAGATATGTAATTTCTCTTATTTGCTTCCGTAATACCAATTTTTACATCTTTCTATATGCCCAATTTCGGCACGACACAATACATAAATATAATAACTGTGTATAGCTTTCCATGTAAAGAATATATATATATATTTATTAGAGAGAGAGAGAGATAAAGAGAGGAGTCACTTGTAGCTTAATTTGTGAACTGTTTCGGGTAACATTTAATGCGAATATAGACGGGAAATACATAGATTGCTACGTTAAAATTACAGTAATATTCCCACAAACTTCGAAGCTATGACAACAAAACCCTTGAATTTAATTATTTTCCCTTCGCTTATATTACCTATTTATAAATTATTTCATGGAACTAAGGGCACTGTGAACTATTTGTTGGATGGGCTTCTGGTTTTATTCCATGTCTTACATTCACACGCTTTCATTCTGGCACATGCTATTCACGGTAAAGTGAGCACTTTTGAAAGCCATCTCATTTGCAAAAATAGTCAAATATATTTTATTGTAGCCTTAGACGTTAACTTTCGAGTCCGGTGTAATATATACATTGTGTTTATTACATAAATAGCTTTATATATTTTAAAAAGTCGTGGAAGGATAAAAAATGCTTGAAGGAAAAAAGTAACTAGGAAAAGTGCTCACTTTGCCGTAAACAGTCTATACAATCATTATTCGCCCTAAGTCAACAGAGTAAGTTCTTATTCTATTAGCAGAAGCGTATACCTTGCCCTCTGTTCTCCTCGAAACAGATTTCTGTTCCAGAGAAATGACTTCGAGTCTAATCCGAGTAATCCTGTTAGTAGATATTACAGCACCTGAATTAAAAACAATCGCTTGCTACAGTTATATCCAATCATTCTCCGAAAGCATATCTCGAAAGGAATTAAGGAATACATCTTTATGCTGTGCCCTGGGGAAATTATCGGTAATCGGATCAGTGCTCAGGACGTTTATGCAGATGTTGTGTGGGAAGGAGACGTGTCTTGTTCGGTCCTCGCCGTGGCTGTCTTCTGTCGCCGCTGAAGCGAACACTTCGACTCGCGATACGCACAGAGCTAAAGCTAAAATAGCATCACTGCTAGGGCTTATTAACCAGTGTAATTAATTCCAAATTGACTAAAAACGTTTTAAAAATGAAAAATCCTTGCTAACTACTGTACGTCGACTTGGCATAAAAAGTAACTGCTCTCTCACCATATATATATATATATATATATATATATATATATNAACCAAGTTAGATAGAAATGTATCTACTGATTCTTAAGATAAGGCACATCCGCTGCATTTTTATCTGTCGTTTTTTAAATTTCATGCCACCTGGAAATAAACATGTTATATCATTTCTCAGAAACTACTAAAAGAAGTCCCAACAAATTTGCCATCTAAATAGTAAAATAGCAGATAACGTGAACTAGACAATTTTAAATGGTGAAGGTACTTATATCTTTTGAATGATTTAAACTATCTGATTCTTTCTTAGCGTGATATCAGCACTTACTTTCCGCGCTAAATACTCTTATTGATAACCTTTTTCTCCCCGAAAAGTTGCAAGTTAGGTCACCGATATAATTAAGCTTAAATATTAAGCTGTGTCTCAGTGTCTTCTCAACAATGTCCCACTACATTTGTTATGCATACAAGTAGTAGTATGGAATGCCACCTTAAAATTTTATAAAGCAGTCTTATTCACCAATTGCAGTTTTATTCATCAAGTGATGTATGCCGCATCTTTGGAACCATTAAACCCATTTAAACGAACTTCGCATGTTGAAGCACTTACTATGTATACTAAATTCTCTGCGTAATCCCTTCACTTTCCCGCCATTTTGAAAGATGGCCCAATCTAAAACACAGTTACTTTTATTTGTTATCATGGGAAATACTTAAAAAAATTTCCGTTAGATTGGGTAAAAAGTTAGATTAAAGTAAGCTAAGCCATATATATAGTTTGTATATTATTTTCCGCCCTCAGATGCCAGGCGATTGGCAGCACCGTTCCTTGCTCGTAACTGCCATCCGTGATGTTGGTACCGCTGTTAGCCACTGTGAGGAAAAAACATAAAATTGTAATGTTCATTGGAGAGAGATTATAAAAGCAAGAATGCCAAGAAGTACTCGGTCATTTCGTTTGATAGAAAAACCACGCAGTAAAAACCAGTCCTTCCCCGGCGGAATCAAAACTGCTTCCTGAATTNGTCATTTCGTTTGATAGAAAAACCACGCAGTAAAAACCAGTCCTTCCCCGGCGGAATCAAAACTGCTTCCTGAATTATAGTCAGATGTTGAATGTCTTATACCATAAAACGGTGCTGCGAGTCCCAAAAGGAAACAAAACTACGTCGACAAACAGCAGCATTCCATATGTCTCTCGCAGTTAAAATTGAGCAGCAAATACCCCCAATAGACATTCCTTAACGAATCAATGTTGATGTGGGATTAGCTTTAACTCCGTTAAAAACACGAGAGAGGCGGACACTTCCTGTGCAGTAAATCTTGCTGCGAACGGCAACTGGTAATTTCCAGTAATTATATTTTAGTCCGAAGCTAAACGGTGCTTTCGCTGTGCCTAGCGTGACGTAATGGATGATGTGTGAAGAGAAGGGGAGTGAGAAGAAACACCAAGACTGAATTCGTCATGAAGATGATGTTCCTGGAGATGAATGAGGGACTGACTACCAACTGCGCTAATATCGAGCTAATCGATCACCTGTATAATTAGGTAATAATGCAAAAAGAATGAAATTCATGAAGCTGAAGTATAATTAATTTTCACCGCTGAATCGCTTATATTCAAATCGCAGCTGACACGCGATGTTACATCGCGTAATGATTAGCCACACTATCGGAGGCTCTGGCGAATTCGTTTACTTCGTCTCGCGAAGGCATAAAATTTCAACATATCAAGTTAACGTATTTTGCCGTGAAAGGGTGCGTGTCGAAAGTTTTAAAACCTGAATGGTCCCTGTTTATTGTATGCGTAAATGAGCAACAGCAAATGTTGGAACGTAATCTTCAGTAATAATTTACTTTCCCTCCAGAGTTATTTTGGTAATTAATTGAGTTTCGGGCCGGAATTACGTTCCCTCAACTCGTAGCAACCTTGTACGAAGTTTGAATTTATGTTGCGGTAGTTCATGTACTTTTAAACGCGTGACGCACTTTATTAAGTCGACAATTTTAGATGTAAGATAATATTTCATACTGCTTATTTAGCTGCTTTCCATATCACCAGTGTGCGGCACACAGAAAAGGAAATGTAAAAATTACCTATTCACTTCAATTAAATATTTAAAAAGAACTGAAAAATGAGACTTAAGCAAATCTGTTAAAATATTCCTCTCTGCACGAAAATACAGAAAACATTTGCGGAAGCTGTTCAAAATAAAAATGGGCTAATTATTGGGGAAAAATAAAATATTTTGCATATAAACGATTGTAGCTGTCAGTTGTGTTCGTTTGTTTAAAGTGACAAAAAAAANGGGAAAAATAAAATATTTTGCATATAAACGATTGTAGCTGTCAGTTGTGTTCGTTTGTTTAAAGTGACAAAAAAAATTTCCTTTTCTTTCGTAAGCAGGTGTGGCAACTTTTACAGCATACTGCGCACTGTGCATGCGGACAGAAACTGACACGATACACGAAATGGTTGTCAAGCTGAAGCAAGGAATCATGGCGATTGCCACCTACGAGATCCTAGTACCACTTGTGCAAGCTTTAAGCGTGGAGGTGATATGGGAGAGAGTGCGCACGCCAGCTGCGCCGTAACAGTCTTNGGGAAAAATAAAATATTTTGCATATAAACGATTGTAGCTGTCAGTTGTGTTCGTTTGTTTAAAGTGACAAAAAAAAATTCCTTTTCTTTCGTAAGCAGGTGTGGCAACTTTTACAGCATACTGCGCACTGTGCATGCGGACAGAAACTGACACGATACACGAAATGGTTGTCAAGCTGAAGCAAGGAATCATGGCGATTGCCACCTACGAGATCCTACTACCACTTGTGCAAGCTTTAAGCGTGGAGGTGATATGGGAGAGAGTGCGCACGCCAGCTGCGCCGTAACAGTCTTCGCGTCCCAACGTTGAGCTCCTTTCCTTCCTACACAGCTGTTTAAACCACGTGGCGTCCACCAATGATAGTACATTGTTTACCAAAAAAAAAGTGCTTTTATATATGCTAATACACTACTTTTGAACAAGTTGTAACGTAAATACATTATAATCATGTTACAAAAATTTTCATTATTATTTTTTTGTAAAAACGCGGGTTTGAGATTAAAACCAAACTTAAACAAACTTGACATCATTGCTAAAAATCGTGAATCTTGACGGTTGGTATTGGCATTTCTTGAGCCAATGTTGCGGACATGCGCAGAAGACGAAAGTCGGTCTACCTCAGCTTTGTATGTGACTGTGTTTAATTAAGTAGAGTGCTGTGGGTGGTACTTAAAGGGGCAGAGATGCGCACTCGCCACTTTTGCCAACTTCGGATTTGTAACCGCCCCGCCATCACTTCTAAATATATTATAATAAGTATCCAAACATTAAAATCTTGTTCCAGTTGCAAGTTACAATTTCAAAAGCCATTATTTTGCTGTAATTAACATGAAATATGCTAAAATTTAAAACATATATAATTTTACTGCTACCACTAGTGCTGCGAAACTTCCCGAGAGAGAGAGAATGCGCGAGAGAGAGAGAGCGAGAGCGATAAGCACCGCCCCACCTATTTAAGTTTCTTCCTCGAACGAAAAATAACATCGTGTCACTAGACCTATGAACTTTATTTTGCGCTGATATTTTTAACAGTAACAATGTTTCCATTAGTGCTTCCTAAAAATTTTAATATTTCAATAGGCAATGTTTAATTTACAAATATCATACCAAAATCTAGGTTAAAACGATATTTTAACTGTGAACTATTTCTCACTAGCCGTTGCCAACACATCGCTGCTCTCGCTGTTTTTTATTCGTATTGAATATGAAATAAATATTACAAGTTAGTTTCATTTATTAAAAATTTAATACTTTAAAGTGAGTGAGTTAACAGCAAGTTCTTGAGAGCCGATGAGTGTTATTGTGGAAAGGAGTTCCGCCGGAATGAAGGGGGCGGGGAAACGGGAGATCCCTGAGAAGACCCACCGACCAGCGGCATCGTCCGGCACGATTCCTGGGTGGGAGGCGAGTACGCTAACCACTCAGCCACCGTGGACACTTTAATACTTTAAAATTAATCACGGTATTATATTGGTGGTATACAAGTTATTTGAAAACCAGTTTGACATGTTACTCCTAGGGTGATTATTCAAAGGTTTGTTTACAAACATCCGAAGAAACCGTGAATGAACTATACTATACATGGTTAAAGTGCTCCCTAGGGGCGGTACGCGTTCTTGAAGGCGGGGCAGAAAGACGAGCTTATTGAGCTTCTTCTGAAAATTATTTACGACCGGAAAATGAACTCCTGGACAAAGTGTAAAGTACAAAGATCCGCAACCGGTGTAATTTCTATCTCTTGACAGATAATTTATTGGGAAAATAGGGGTCGCAACCCTGATTTTGCAAGCGACTTCACGATGCGGAATATTTTCATTGCAACGCCTGAAACTGTAAGAAAGAAACACCTTAAATTTAACAGTCTACACAGAATGGACGATGAAATGGAAGTCGGTATGGGTAATTCCAGACGCCAAGCCTACAGAGAGTATTTTCACGCCGCGGATAGAAAACCACCGCAACCAGCATGGCACAGCTGAAGAGAAGATAGAAAATCTTATACGACCAAACTTATGGATGTTTACGCAGTGACGCTTTCTTACACACTCTTCCATCACAAGAGCACTGCAATAAATGATAAACGCATGGTCGCTCGTTGACTTACTGCGTGACGAATGTTGTCTGCTAGGATGAATGTCAACACCGTCAATTCCGTACGCATCTACATTCTCACATGCAACTGGCTCGGGGCTGGCTCACTCGTGAATTGTGTGGTCTCTCTACAACTTTTACTTTCGGCTGTGTTCATACATATGCATATTAGCCCACGCGCTTCAGCACAAGAACTACAACCGCATCATTCTCCAGACTAGGTAAGGAGGAACCTTTGCCTCTTTTGAATTATGCATTGCTTCACGTTCTAGTATGGCGCCGTAAAAGGCTATCAGAAGACTTTCCTGCTCGGTGAGTAGTTTAAAACACTTTTAAACAATACAGGAATATAATCCTTGCCATTAGATTTATTTAAAGTTTCCTTTAACGGATCAGCGACCAGAGAGGAAAATTTCGCATAACGCACTTCTACAAAAACATAGTGGTCATGGACCACATATCTACTTTCAAATAAGAAGCTGGACCTGATTTTAAACTAAGAAATATAAATATGTTTAAAATGCGTATCATAAATGCTACGAGACGTATACAGATGTTTAAAATAAAACTTTGCAATATTGAAAACATTCAAATTTGCAGTATTGCCTTAGAATGGACTCAACTCGTCCAATCTGATGGAAGGTTACTTTGGAGTATATCTGACTTGGTTGGTCAGCCATTGCTTTCCTTAGAGGATTTGTTAATTTGTAGAACGCTCAATGTATAGAAAGTCATATTGGCGGAACATATGGGTCAACTGGTGCCGGAAACCGGATTTACTTCGTCACAAACTTTTCTTCCTCAACACTCTAAATCAATCAGTGATTTCAACCAGTATGATTATTCTACGCTATTAAATCTTCAGTTAACGAGCTGCAAATCAGTGGAATGCACTAAAATTTTACTGCCAGGAAATTCACTAGGAATAAGTAGAAATCACTGTTTAATAATCGAAAAACACCAACCTAAATGATCAGTACAATTTCGCTGATTAAAGTGGAGCTGTTTCAACAAACCAGAAATCAAATTCTCTGATTTGGAGCAGTTTTAACTGTTTCAATTCTATAGTTTAGTGAACCGTTATTCTGCAGGAAGGCTGATTTCCAAAGGACTAGTAGTTGGCTCCAAAACAGTCGTCATATTGGTTCGAACTGCAACGAACGGCGGCCGATTGTGCGTACTAGTTTGGCATTAATGCCAAGTTGCAAAATTCATTCCGCTCTGGCGGTAAGTAGCTTTTTAAATATTCAGCGTAGGCCCAGCAAGACAAAGGTCATTTTCGATGTTCTAAGTTAAGAAATGTGTGTGAACTTTAACTGTAATCATAACACTATCGCACGCAAAGTACAACTTAGCACCTAAAGCCGAAAATATCACCCAATTAGTTCAATAACACGTGGTAATAGTAGATCGTTCATTCACGCAAATTAGAAAAATCTGTATTCCCTTAGTGATTGACAATTAGTATATTCGTTAAGAATTTAAAATGAACTCTGATATTGCACATACACTTTCATTTTGGGCATACTCACATCTGCACTATTGCAGTTAAGGACAGAGACTGAAAAAAATTTACGTCTTTGCGCCAGTTGCTTACATAACGTGTGCTCACGTGCAGCGAATAAATATCACGTGTAGTTTTAATCCGACGTAAGACTATTTTAGTAAGATCAGTTTACTAACTTAACTCATTTCTGCTACTAGCATAATGTTTGTAGGCTACACGAGACATGGTACTATTTCAGCTTAAATAATTTTGACGAGATAAGGTAGTGCTGATCCTGTGACATTGTAGACTATTAAAATAAAATGCTACTGCAGATTATAATAACTCGGTGATCATGCTGCTACTGCATACGGCCTGTGTCAACTGAGCATTCTGTTATTGTAATGCTCGGAACAAAACTGATACCGTTGTTTATATGCGAAAATTATAATCACGAAAACACGAGGAGCGAATTATTCAGTACTGGGTCCCCCCCCCCCCAATTACGAACTTCTCTTTGTGTCTCCTAATAAGTATTTGTCGAAACAACTTGGGCGGGTAATATTCTAAGAACTCGATTCGTAGTATGAACCGGCATTGTCAACAACGCTGAGCAACGCAAAAAAAAAAAAAAATTAAAAACAATAAGCTGCGAGTTAAAAATTGATTGTATATCATAACATATATGAAGTACCAACGACGTTTCAACTTTACATGGAATGTTTTTTCGCCTGGCCTAAAAAACTAAAACAAGCGCCAAAATAGAATAAGGCGACAGTCTTAAGTAGGACTGTTGTATTCAGAATTTGATTGGACTTCATCAATGCGCAATTCTGATTCCAAAATACGACAGGAAACCAAACGTCAACTACGCTGATATTAGGCACAGAACGCAATTAAAATATATCTGGAAGATCAGCTATATAAACGAAATATTAAAGGACAAAACAAAGAATTAACTAATGTATGTACCAAAAAAAAAACAGCTACAAGAATTTCCCAGCAAGGAATCAGATTCCACAAGTCGCATGAGTTCGCGCCTGCGAGTAAATGCTTGGACGGTATTTAGGACAGTTCCATGAATAGTCCGTTCTCCGTTACTTCCAACTTTCAGAAGCCCTGCCATAGTTATAGTTCCAGTATATTCCTCCACCTCGTCCCAACAAAACTTTCAAGTCTAGAAAATTACACCAAAGGGACAACGCACCGCATTCGTGCGCGCTCAGTGTAATAATATTTTGCATAAGAACTATTTCTTACTAGGCATTACCAACGCCCTCATTTTCCCCCTGTTTTTATTCATATTANCGCCCTCATTTTCCCCCTGTTTTTATTCATATTAACTATATATGAAATATTAACATTGATAAATAAAATATAAGATAAAATTCAATTCTTAACCAAAAATTAGATACCTCCATGTTAACAGAAGTTTAAAACGTTTCTGATAGAAGACATATTATGGAAACAACCAAAAAGCATGCATGGGGTGATTTTTCAAAGGTTTGGTTCAAAAAGTGCGAGAATAGGCTAGTCGAGCGAAGTGTATGTAAATGTGCGTACCTGAGGGCAGGTGCGGACTTGGCCTCTATAATCACGACCGCAGCCTTCACCTTGGCTGGTGAGATGTTCGCGAGACGGCCAGTTGCGTTGCNTCGTCATTCAGAGCCGAACACGCTAGCGGAGCGGCCGCAGGTTACGAGAGTAAACTCCCGCTCTACCTGCGTTCGTTTCCGACCGCCTTCATCCTCAGCCCGTCAAGAAGCTTAGTTTACTGCGCCTACCCGCCCAGCAATTTGCACTCCTAATAATATGAATTACTAAGTAATTNCCCGCCCAGCAATTTGCACTCCTAATAATATGAATTACTAAGTAATTTTTTTATTAATCTCCCAGATTACACTTGACTTTTTTCTAACTGCTTGAAAATGTGATTATTATTTTTTTTACCTGGAAAAGTAACGACGCCGCAGCGCAACATATAACTAGTTTCACATCCCCTGGTTTAGTTACGATATTACGGTTTCGTTCAAAATACTGCAAAACATTTTAGTTTATTTAAACGTTCTTATCTAAAATCTTTGTTTCTTTCTTTTTACATCCTTCTTCTATCGTAATGTATCCGTGACTACATCTACTAAAACGTATACCACCACAGTCAATAATTTCGTGGACTATCTGGCGCCCTGAGTGTAGGCAGCCACGCATCACGACACGAACTCATTGACTGCAACATACCGGATGTTCGGAAACCCAGAAATAGTTTCTTTTAACCAATCGTAATACAATAGCACTTTGCACGTGTATCCGGAAAAGTATTTTCATATCCTTCAACTGTATTTGAAGTTGCGGCGTACAACGCCTGCAGAACAAGGCAGTGCGAGCATGCGTGTACAAGTTCCATAGGAGGCAGGCGCGCGACACTAAATGATTACATATGCGGCGTCGCGCGCCTACTTTATATGCAACTTGCCCTACACGCATGATCAAACAGCCTTGCTCTGCAGGTGTTGTCGTCGCCACTTCTAACACAATTCTCTGATATAAAAATACGTTTTAGAATATAAGTGTATAGGGCTTTTGTGTTACTATTGGTCCAAAGAAACTATGTCTGAGTTGGGCACTGAGTCTCCGAACTTCTTGTGTTTGTGTATGGGTATGTGTGTATATGTTTATGTGTGTATGTATGTGTATGTGTGTATATGTGAATGTGTGTGAGTATGTGTGTGTATCTATAATACATACACTGTGACCCTCAATGTACGATACAAACTTTATGATATCATCTCCAATGGAAAATGAGAAAGTAAAGATTATTTTATACGACTCAAAGTGTAGCCTAAAGTGATTAATGATGGGGGTATGAGCCCCTAAAGCAATATGTTTTGTAATGAATTTATTTAAATAAACAGTTATCAGAAACTACTTGAAACTAAACAACAAATTAGTGTAAGATGTTTGGTTGATCTTAAACCTCAGAAAATCTGGTTCATAATAACATCCCCCAGGCATAAATTAAATTGGGACTGTTGGGTATGACCAAACAAAATATTTTAACTCCCAACTTTTCTCCAGATTCGATGCTTGAAGTCAACACGTGCACATTAACAAATAGGGTAGTTTTATTGACACCCACTGGGGTTAACCGTACACAAGAAATATGCGCAATAATGTTCAAAGGGTGCAATGGCACGCCGCGAATGCTTCAGTGTGTGGAAATTTGTTGCGAGGATGTTAATGAAGGTATACAAATCCCTATATGTTACAAATATAAATATTTACTGCAAATAACACTGTNTGTTGCGAGGATGTTAATGAAGGTATACAAATCCCTATATGTTACAAATATAAATATTTACTGCAAATAACACTGTACATTACATTTTCATTGCTACGACACATTTTTACTAGGTTGAATAAAGTTTACCGTCGACAAACGTAGTAACCAATCGTACAATGCATAATCCCGCAAATAAAGTAGCATTGTAAATCATTTTACGATATGTAATTTTTATATCACTTGATACGTGCCGTCCCAATCCTCGCAATAAACTGCCACACACGCATTCGCGGGCGGCATACGTGTTGTCCGCGCACTCAGGCGTGCCGCTGCACACTTTGAATGTTAGTACCTCATTCCTTGAGTACGGTTGTCATGAGTGTGTTTCAATAAACCGACTCTATTTGTAAATATGCACATGTTGACTTCAAGCAGAAAAACCGGAGAAATATAGAGGTTATACATTTTTTTTTTTTAAACTGGCTAACCCAGTTTCATTTATGAGGGGGGGGGAGGTGATTTTACCAACAGAATCTACTAATTCGTTGTTTAAGAATACACTAATTTGTTGTTTAATCTCATGTACTTTGTGATAAATTTCAATTAATTCATTACAACACCTATTGTTTAGGTGGTATACTCCCCCCAGTACTCACTCTAGGAAAAGAGTTGTATTATGTTTTCGCCTCATTCTTCATGACGAATCGCATCACAAAGTTAGTAACATACATTCAGGGACACATGCCAGTCCTCATTGATATTGTAAGTTATGATAGTTGGTTATTTCTCAAATTTTTTTAAATCTTGCCACAGGAAATTAAACATTGAACAATCAAATACTCTAACCCGCTGTTTAAATCAAACCAAATGTTTACGGTTAATGCTTGGTTGTTACCACTTTAGTGCTGGTTTCTACAAATATAACTTAACGCCATGAGATAATTTGTATAATTTTATTAGACCCGAGCATGAAAGGATGGTTATGCAAAACAATAATAACNCTTAACGCCATGAGATAATTTGTATAATTTTATTAGACCCGAGCATGAAAGGATGGTTATGCAAAACAATAATAACCATACATCTGAGCGTACATTATTTTCGAATGTTTTTGGTTCACTAGCTAAAGTATAAAATATAATTAATTTTTTTTNTATACATCTGAGCGTACATTATTTTCGAATGTTTTTGGTTCACTAGCTAAAGTATAAAATATAATTAATTTTTTTTTCAATTAGTTGTTCTCCACTCCAAAAATAATTCACATAACACGTAAAAAAGGCAGTTTTTATCGGAAGAGTGTATCGTCGAATAAATATTAGAATTCACATTATGCCATTTATTGTACCAGATGTACCTTTCAAATAGGATATACTTTTTAAAACTATATCATCGTAAATGTGACGTGGATCAATCTCGTTTCAAAAACATTTCCGAGTTTTTATATTAATTAACGTCGAATGCTTGAGGCATCTGCCGCTAACCTGGTTAATTACTGCCCGTCGTGGGAACGACACACGTGCGCCGTCACCCCGCTTGTTAAATTTTACTTTTCATAAATGTCGACCTATTCGTTATGTAAAAACACTGACTGCACTCCGGGCTACAATAAACAATGTAATGAGATGCTGTTGTGCGGCANACCTATTCGTTATGTAAAAACACTGACTGCACTCCGGGCTACAATAAACAATGTAATGAGATGCTGTTGTGCGGCACGCATTAATGCGAGGAATTTGATTGATTTCACGCTACTTGGTCCCGTGTGAAACTGACTTCACAGACTATAGAGGCTGTTTACGCTGAACTGAGCATTTTTAAAAACCTCGGCTTAGGATCTTTTTTTTTCTCATCTTATATCCTTCCGTTATATGTAAGATGCACATTATCGTAGACCGTTATTGGACTGGAAGGGCTTTACGTCTCGTCGACGGCGACGTCATTAGAGACGGAGCAGGTTGCTCAGACATGCAGGGGCGGGTTGGAATCGACCATGGCCTGTAATAAGGAAACATCCCAGCATTCGCCTGGAGTGATTTCGAGAAAAGATAGAAAACCGAAATCAGGCTGACCGGACCGGGTTTCTAACACCGGACCTCCCGAATGCGAGTCCAAAGTTTAACTGCAGCGCCACCTAGCTCGGTATTTTCGAGTGGAAACTGTAGGATTTTTTTAGGAAAGTAAAATTGTCATTAATAGGAAAATTCTCGCTCTTACTGTACGTGTGTAAAAACAAAAAACATTTACTTCAGTAGCCCTATAAATTTACTTTTACGAGGATTATATACCTGAAGCTTGAACTGCGTTGCAGTGTGTTTAAAATAAACATTTCACCACGAAACTACTTCAAGTGCGTCGTAAGAACTGATCTACGATGAGAAACTACACTCGAGAAAGGGAGCGAAGCCTATTATCAAGACACCGCGCACAATGCAAACACTATTTACAATCTCTCCAACACACGTAGGTAAAAAACTACCTTCCCACGTTGCATTACCGCAAAATGTACCTACTGATCGGACACTAACAAAACTGGTATAGGAACACGTGCGTTGGGCCGATGTCGCCCTTATCGCCCCCTTGCTTCTGTGCCTCGGACAGCTCCGGGCACGCGGGACTCTTGACACCCTCCGTACGACGTAACGTCTTGCAATTATTTTTTTATTAATTCGCTGCCGACTTAACCGCGTGCCAGCATGCACTGCGGTATACGTGTGGTTACGGGCATAGTCAATTCACGGTTACTTCCAACTTTTCTGAAGCCGTGCCAAAGTTCTACTTTCAGGATATTCCTCCGCGTCATGTAAACAAAGCTTAACCTATTCTGGTAAATTACACCAAATGGACAACGCATCGCATTCGTGCGCACTTAAGTGTAATGCTATATTGGATAACAACTATTTCTTATTAAGCATTCATTACCAACACACATCTTCTCACTGTTTTTATTCATGCTAATTATAAATAAAATATAAATAAAAGTTCAACTTTACCAAAAATAAGGTACAATTGTGTTCACGCAAGTATAAAACGCTTGTGANATAAAATATAAATAAAAGTTCAACTTTACCAAAAATAAGGTACAATTGTGTTCACGCAAGTATAAAACGCTTGTGATACACGATGGCATATTTAGGAAACAACCAAACACGTCAGACATGAAATAATTTCTAAAGGTTTGATTCAAATACAGTGACTCACATTGACAGTGGTACACCTATCCTATGATATTTCATTACATACAAGTATTTTGGATATGAAAACTGAGTGTAAAGGTGAATCGATATATTTACAATCATCATACAACAGATACAAAAAGCAAATACCTTCACAAAATAATAGAGTAACCGCATGCCTACCTTATGGGCCTTGTGTTTCGGGTCATCGTCCTGGTGGAAAGTAAAACAATCCCACCAGCCTAGTTTATCTGCGCTCGGTGTCAGTTCTTTCCTCAATATGTCCAAATAAACATCTTTATCCATAGTACTATCAATGAAATGTAGTTTCCCAAGACGCGAAGCCTCCATAGAATCCCATGCTATCNAACATCTTTATCCATAGTACTATCAATGAAATGTAGTTTCCCAAGACGCGAAGCCTCCATAGAATCCCATGCTATCGGGGACCCACCCTCGTGTTTCACCGTCGGCCGGAGATATCTTTCTGCACGCTCCGTGTTTGGCTTACGCCAGATACTGACCTTCCCCACTGTTTTCTAGTAGTTAAAAGATTGATCAGTGAGATCTGTGGCAACTGGAACCTGAGACGTTTGTTCTTCTTGNTCCGATGTTAAGAGCCACCCATATCTCTTCACTCATCCTTTATTTGATGTCTAATCCATTGCTCGTCTGATGCAGTGAATATTTTTTTTCTGGAATTACGCTTCTCTTTGTTCTCTATTCTACTGTACTGACAAAATAGACAAACCATATTTTGCACAGTAGAATGATCGCGATTCACAAATCTGCCGATCTCAAGCAGAGATTTACCCCTTAGGTGATGCAAAATGAGCAGCTTTCTCACCGCCACAGACGTCTGACCTCTTTCACGCTCCATGTTGATCTACGAAATCTTACTCGAACGTAATGCTTGCCTTCATGCACACAACGAAGGTACGTGTGGTTCAAAATGCGTGAGCCCGACATGGCACACCTGGTAATCCAATTTGGGGGGGGGGGGCATGTATTGGGCAAGTGAACCACTTTCGCTATGGCGTTCAGTCTGCAGTTGTTTTAGTGTTTTCCATTTTATGCAAATGTAATCGTAGAAACGATGCGTATCTTTATAAACCCTAAAAACTGGATATGTAACGCATTAAATAAGCTGGGTTACCAGTAATTTTCATTTAGAAGGAATATTAATTTCCAATGAAATGTCAGTTCGTACTAGGTGTACCACTTTCACTGTGAATCACTTATAGCGATATTTTTTTTCAGTGGTCAGTATACAGTTAATAAAACTACTGCGTACCAACAAGAGCTTGAGGTGCAAAGTCAAATGGAACGTTTGCCGTAAACAAAGCAATGTCGGGGGTTCTCGCAGACGACGGCGAGGCACGCGTGCAGACCAAGGACGAGCCGGCGAGGTTCAAGCTACACTCGGCGCGGCTTCTTCTTGACGTCGTCGCCGTCGTGGCCAATAAACCCCTCGGCGCGCGGCGACAGGCGTCGCGGGCTCGTCGTAAAAAGCGGCGAAATGGTGTTCCGAGAACTGGCCGTCCGGCCGGTGGCGTTGTCGCGGCCCGACGTGCAAGAATCTCGGCGTTCCTGTCCGTCATAGCACCGCATCGCCGTCGCACGAATAAACATCCGGACAAAAGAGAGGAGGACCGTACTTCGCCAGTTTGAATGAGCAAGTAGCCGGCGATCGTGCCAGCGCGCTACCCCCGGCCCTGAAAACATCCGCCCCGCGCCGCCGTGCGACCCCCCGCGCGCTACAGCCCACGCAGAAAACATTCTCTCACAAAGGTCGAGTGCCCGCTCTAAATGGGATGGGCGTTTACACTCCACGCTGAGAGCATTACCACTATACAGCGTCGACACAGTGCGAGCGACCGAAATACTGCAGCCGAGAGAAGATGGTAGGGCTCCCGCCTTCCTAGAGCTTTCTTCCGCGTTCGAGACCAAGAAGAAGCGCGGGGGCGATAAGGGCGACATTGCCACGTACCGCAAGGCTCTGAACTGACCTGCAGTGTTCTCGTCGCACTGGGTGTACCTATGGAACTTTCAGCAGTGACCCTATTGTTTTGATGGAAAGTTTGAATGAAGGTTCAGTGCAGGGCCTTTGAGTAGTTTTGTATGTATCTGACACGTACATTCTGAGTTACAGCGCTTTAAGAAAACCTTTGTTTAGCTACGTCGGAGTGATACGAAATGGTGTTTCTAATGCACGTCACGTCTTGAAAGCACTCAACAGCCCTCGTCTGAAGTGCGTGTTCTTTTCGTAGATCAGCACAAAGGACTCGCGTTTAAAAGTTTCGTTGGAAAAACGTGTATTTCGAACACAATACAACGCAGTTCAAGCACCAGGTATACAGGAACCTTACTAACTCTTTACGCTACAGTCAAACAGGCAACGAACATATTTTTTGTTTGAAACTGTAAGAGTCAGCAAAACGCGTTGTCATACGTCAGAATCAATAAAAACGTGTTTGTGGTTGATGCTATTGGCAGCAGCTGCTCGTGAGACTTGCGAATATATTCTTAACTACTAATGATGCCTTCCACTCATAAGGAACTTTCCTTACTGGACGATATTTTCTGCTATATACAATATATATAATTCAACCCTCTTCCTGCGCATCGTCCAATACATAAACCTCGATGACTGCAAAGGGTTAATGTAAAAGTACAACTTAATGACTCGGTGACCGTGCGATCGGTACGACGTTCTTCAACCACGGTAGGGGCCGCAGTGACTGAGCAGTTAGCATTCTCGCCTCCCACCAAGGTGAACCGGGTGGTAGAGCTCACTAAAACAAACAATTATTGTATAGGAATATATGGGCGGAAGTGACGCGTTGAGGCACAAACACAAAAACATAACACATTAACGGAAACATAAAATGTTCATTACCAGCATACTTAACGAGTGATTCCGTAAAGAAAATGTTAAAACAGNATAAAATGTTCACTAGCAGCATACTTAACGAGTGATTCCGTAAAGAAAATGTTAAAACAGTTGCTGGAAATGCATCCACCAACAGTCACGCATGCTTGGCGACCTCTACATATGGCGTGATTGGCTGACAATGGTGGCGTGCGTGAAATACCCGGCGTATTTGAATCTGTTCGCCAATCACTCCACCGACGCTACCAAG
>NQII01001128.1:7191-48793 GCA_002778355.1 Clitarchus hookeri | reverse complement strand
GGGGGGGGGGGGGTGTCATTGGACACTGAGCCTTGCAATTTACAGCATCGTCCAAAAATAACCTTTTTGTGCGTTACGCAGAAAGATTTGTACATTCGGTCTGAATGTGTTAAACATTCAGTTAATTTTTCCACGGTAAGTACAATGATGACGCACGGTTGTCTACTCGTATTCTGTGAAGAACCTGGTGAACTAAAATACACGTGGGTATCTGTATGATAAGTGAATGATCCGCCCGGTACTTTAACCCACTGTAGTCTTTCTACTCAATAGAACTATAGTTTTACTCAAAGTTTGTACTCGGTGCACTTAGCGAAGTAATAGCGTGCGTGCCGTCAGTTTATTAATCGCCAGAAGATAAATTATGCCCGGCACTAGTTCATACATGCAGTACATACATACAGTCAGAAAATAATATCGTCATCCTAAAACTGACCTTTGCTATAACAATTTGTATTTCCGTTTAGTTACTTGCGTAAACTAACGGCTAGGTAGCTGTGCTTACATAACACAAAATTTCAAAGCTAAAAATTTAACATTCTTAAAGCTAATGACATGTTTTGCATTCTACACGAAGTTTGTTGGGCGTATTACACAATAATCATAATTAAGGCCTACGTTGCTTGCAATGGTACAGTAAGGCACAAGTATACTCCGTAAAAAAAAATTTAGCCAGCATCATCATATGCGCCTAGTGTGATTTCTCCGAGCTGTAACCTGCCTGACTCAATTCTGAACAGTGGCGTGTGGTGAAGTGTTGCGACGTAAGCTGGTGCTTGCTCGGCGCTGTACACACTCGGCGCACGCAGCAGGAACCAGTAACCAGAGTGGAACTGGAAGAAATAAAATATAATGCGGCCACTCACGAGAGAGCGGCAAGGCACCCTTTACACAAGTGCTGTGACGTCAACTGCACCACTANGCAGTCAAACGGTGCGCCAGTGACCTGCTGCATTAGCATCAGCATCACTCCACCGACGCTACCAAGCTTGCATTACCGTCGGTGGCAGCAATTTTGAGCAATTATTATAAAAATTGCTGTAAAAAGGCATTTAGCGGCGACGTTGTAAATAAACAATGTGTTGCACTTCATGTGTTATTTTAGTGTTTGTGANATTTAGCGGCGACGTTGTAAATAAACAATGTGTTGCACTTCATGTGTTATTTTTGTGTTTGTGCCTCAACGCGTCACTCCCGCTCATATATTCCTATACAATAATTGATTGTTTTAGTGAACTCTACCACCCATCAATATTTGTCTCATGATTTTAGAATCATCCTGTATAATAGCCCTCGCATACATTTAACGTTACTAACCATAAAACGGCACAGGAACACGATGGACTTGGCTTCAACTGCTGTGCTGATCCACTCGTTTAACAAACGAAGTATCCACAGGACGCTATTCCGATTACAATACATTAAACCATTGCCTTATTTTTTGTTGATAATCCAAACGAAATGACTGTAAACACGACAAATGTTGAAATACATTATCTGCCACTCAAAACTATTTTTGTAATAAAATCGAACGCATTCACAATACGTATTGCATTTGGTTATTTATTAACGTCCGTACTGTAAAATGATTGAATGTAAGAATTTTTTCGAAAATGAATACACGGATACATGTAAGATTCAGTAATAATTCTGATACACGAAACGTTTACGATTACGTCATCATTTGAAGTCCAGGCAAGAGTGCAGAAACCCCGTATATTACACCTGTAGTTCTAAAAATACGGCAACAGTTACTTCAAAACACCATTAAAAATTACTGGAATGTTGCGAGATTATTCACCTCACTCTATGGTTATTTATCTCCGGGGCTTATAATTACTACAAGTCTGAAACACGCACAAATAATTCATTTTTCGGTACAGTCCACAGCTTGCTCGTAGTGCATTAGTTGCACGCAGTTACTGAACTGAGTGGTTAAAATGCGCTGATTTTCTACTTCGAAGCCCAAAGTTCAGGACCATGCCAACTCGGGCTGTAGATTTTCGGGAGAAGACTCAGCTTGTGGGTGTTCACGCGTGCAATCATCTCGTGTAGAGGGTTTTATCTGGCCGATCGCTGTCTGCTTTTTCCTTAGCTCCATCTCTTGCATCTCGTCCGCTACGAGTCTGGGCAGGAGCGACTGAACTGTTTCTCTGTGATAAAGGAAGTCGGTTCGGTCGTATTCACCCATCCTCCCAGAAGTAATTTATAGATTTTCATTTTGATTCATCTTCCGAGGAGCTCATTCAGTACTAGTTTTCTTTTTGTATGTAAAAAAAAAATTACTTAAATATGAATATGCAAACTCCAGATTTTTTTCAATTAATCCTATGTACAAGTTTCCGATTAACTCTTTCAGACATACATTAATTTATGGTTTCAGGTGTTTCAAGGAAGGCATTTTTATGGATGTTGTACTTCAGCCGACACAGTACTAGTTACTTTATCGCAATCAGTTAGATGTAGTGTTTGTGTTCGGCAATATCAATATGAGCCATGAATAACCTACNCCTTTTGTGCGTTACGCAGAAAGATTTGTACATTCGGTCTGAATGTGTTAAACATTCAGTTAATTTTTCCACGGTAAGTACAATGATGACGCACGGTTGTCTACTCATATTCTGTGAAGAACCTGGCGAACCAAAATGCACATGAGTATCTGTATGATATGTGAATGATCCGCCCGGTACTTTAACCCACTGTAGTCTTTCTACTCAATAGAAATATATTTTTACTCAAAGTTTGTACTCGGTGCACTTAGCGAAGTGATAGCGTGTGTGCCGTCAGTTTATTAATCGCCAGAAGATAAATTATGCCCGGCACTGTTTCATACATGCAGTGCATACATACAGTCAGAAAATAATATCGCCATCCTAAAACTGACCTTTGCTAAAAAAAAATTGTATTTCCGTTTAGTTACTAGCGTAAACTAGCGGCTAGCTAGCTGTGCTTACATAACACAAAAATTTTGAAGCTTAAAATTTAACATTCTTAAAGCTAATGACATGTTTGTTGGGCGTATTGCAAAATAATCATAATTAAGGCCTACGTTGCTTGCAATGGCACAGTAAGGCACAAGTATACTCTGTAAAAAAAATTTTAATCAGCATCATCATATGCGCCTAGTGTGATTTCTCCGAGCTGTAACGTGCCTAACTCAGTTCTGAATAGTGGCGTGTGGTGGAGTGTTGCGACGTAAGCTGGTGCTTGCTCGGCGCTGTACACACTCGGCGCACGCAGCAGGAACCAGTAACCAGAGTGGAACTGGAAGAAATAGAATATAATGCGGCCACTCACGAGAGAGCGGCAAGGCACCCTTTACACAAGTGCTGTGACGTCAACTGCACCACTANAAATATAATGCGGCCACTCACGAGAGAGCGGCAAGGCACCCTTTACACAAGTGCTGTGACGTCAACTGCACCACTACGTTTAAGTGGCCGATGTGTAAACTAGCAAACGATTACGTATAGCATGGAGAAAAACACAGCTTACCTTGCAACAGTTCACCACACGCCGGTGATTCTGAAGGTCTTGGGTTGTGTCTCGACCCGGATGTCTTGCGGGTGGTATATCCACATGTTTCTTTGCCATTTATTTTCCTGACAAATTCGGACACAATTTCTCGAACATTCTCCAGTAACGTCTTGTGGTACAGACTTACAGTCTTTCACGACAAGCAAGAAGTGAGTGTCGCCTGAATCTACCACTGCATTAACACCATTTCTGGGCTCTGTGTTCTCAAACACCGGACAAGCTTAAGGTCCACGTTTTGGCCGGCTGTCAGCTGATATACATAATGCGAAGTTGAATGTGCTCCATCCAACTGTAATTTACTACGTAACATAACATACAATCAACATTGTTAATATAAGTAATTTACACTGTACGTGCTGTAAACATAATATTACATTGCAGTGTACTTCACGAAAACGGCTGGTGACGTAATATTATCCTCAAAGAATGAAGACGTTTTAACACTATGGCTAATTTCATATAACTGTTGAATTCAGATGTCGTCTAATGACGTTGGCAGCACTCAAAATTGTTAAGGCTCTTATTATCCCATGTGCAAAAAAAAAAGATAGATTTATTCTTGTTTATACAACGCAAGTTTCGCGCGTGTGCGTAAGTATAATATAACTGTTGTCAAGTATTAACAATTTTATGTAATGATTTCATTCCACGCCAACTTTTTTATCACTAAAACATTTCCCCGTATCGTGTACATCAATACAGGCTATACTTTTTATATACGTATGGAAATGAAATATGCGCTACAAAGAGGCCTATTGATTGTAACTCAGATTTGTTTTCAATGACGAGAACGAGTGAAAGCCGGATTTAGCTGGAAAGCGCGGTATATAAAACCCGGTCGATCATTAGAAGTTAATTTCACTTTGATTGCGTTAATCCGCCCGTTCTCTTTGTAGCTTTTTTTTCTCTATACATACAAAGCGTTGAATAGAAAATTAAAATAATGGGCAGAGATGTATTAACACGAGAGTAATTATTTGTATCTTGAACTTCCTTGAAGTAACTTATTTTTAGGACTGCTAGAACCCCAATAATTTCTCGTTATGATTCTGTGGGAATATAGAGTTCATACAACGATGTGGCTATTTCATCACCTGTTTTTTTACCACCACTGCTCTGACACGCCTCGGAAGAATCTGGGCCCGTTGTAAGCAAACAACACTCAAGTGATTGAACTCCGCGTGGCCAAGTCTTGCAGTGGAATAGACTGTGTCTAAGGGAACAGCCAAGAAAAAAGTGGTCATCGCCTATACGTATGCGTACACTACCTCCTCCAAGTGAACGACACGTTTATAACACTGTGCAGTGACAGTCTGAGTTACTTCCAGTACTTTAATTTTGAATGCGAGTCACTGCATGTAACACGCATAAATGACTATAGATACAAGGAAATATATGGACTCAATAAAGCTAGTAGTTTTATTATTATTATTATTATTATTATTATCACGCAGCCTACACACAAACGTATGGCCAGAATCCACACAACGTTAAAAACTAAGAACGACAATATATCTTGGAGGGATCTGGTCGTATTAGCAAGGCTGAATCACAGAGTATTGAAGAATACAGAGGTTAAGCAGCCGCTTCCAGTGCGAACTTCGGCCGCACAGGCCAGGAAATTGGCGTCACCGGCCAGCAAAATAAAGAAACTTTCGCAACATGCAATAGCCAATCAGATGCATTGTCCGCGCTCAGAGCCTCGCGCAGCCTATCAGAGAATAAATAAGTCCACATCAAAGGAACCGCCACGTCACTTCGTCTCTCTACACCTACCTGCTATCTGGCTGAATGCAGTCACAGCAAAGGAGAAAAACCGAAGTTTTAACCTGACAGGGCGGATAACAATGGCCGAAATTCTAACCAGTTTTTTTTTTTAGATGAATGTTTTCAGCGCGGGCAGTAGATCACTGGTTCAAGCCAGAGGTCGCGAGCACCTGAACAGCGGCGCGTCCCCAGAGAGCGGGCGGGTGACGCACCGGCCTTGCGGCTCTACTACCCGCGCAGAAAACATGCAGGGAGGGGCGTGCGGCGCATGTTTTCAGCACGTCTAGTAGCCCGCATTGACCGTAGTCAAGGTCACCATCAGTCAGGGAGTAGCTAGTCTGTCTGGCTCGGGTCGTGGCTGGCCAACGGTGTCGTGGGTGATGCTGCGACTCCCATCTGAATGGCAGAGACCTCCGTGACAACACAAAGGAGGACGGAGAAGAGTGCTCCCTCTTCCCCCCCCCCTCCAAAACACACACTCTTTAACGCCGAGGCATGAAACTATAATGTTCACGTACGTCACCCCTCCCTCTCGGAGTTCTCGCTGTCTCTCGTATCTTTTGTCCTTCCCTCCCCGCTGTCCCCTTACGATGAACGAGGCAATGCGCCGTGTGGTTGGTGTGCGCTCTGAATATTCCCGATTGGCGCGTCCGCGCCCAAGGACTCTGATGCTCTGATCTCCGAGCTCGACTTGCTTTTTGCTGCCTAACAACGCTCGTTCCGTCTGCCTGGAACCACTCGGCATTTCCAAGCGACATTGGGAAGACAATGGCACGAACTTCACACGCTAGACCGGAGCAAATCTGAGATGATTCTACTTGTGTGACTGGACCATCGTTAATTTGACCCGCCACTCGAGGATCTGAACTAATGCGAAACCTTCATTGGTCTAGCGGCCCAAACCCGTGTGGCCAAGTCAAGTAGGGAAACTACTTCCAACAGAAGAGGCAGACTGTGGAGAAACGACAGTTACAGACCATAGTCTAGCCTGCTAGGCAAATAGTGCAAAGCTATATCCTCTACAAATGCACATCGCCTCCGCGCAAGACACTGAACTTGCGAGCAATTTATCAGTAGTAAGCATTTAAGGGCGGACCTATTAATTATTCAATGATAAGAAATGCAAGGCGTGCTCTTCATCAATAGAATACTTGTGTTTTTTCTACCCGAACTTGGTGCCCAAATATTATATTTTTGGCATGATCTTAGAGACGAGAACTCAAGATCTTTGAAGTAACGTGAAGAATTTCTCAAACATTACATTCAAGTTAAACGGTTGAAAATAAAATATTAAATAAGTTCTACAGGTGTACGGTTTTAATTTATGAAGATCTAAATAGGTAGGCCTCATTACAAACTATCTCTTATTCGACCAAACAAAACACAGGCCAGCATCTGCTTTGGCAGCGAGAGCGATGCAGATTTCCAATTATCAACGTCACTACAAGAACCAGGATAGATTAACAGAATAAATATTAAGATAGATTCTTTGGCAGTGTTAAAAATACAACCATATGAAGTGAAACATTTCAATAGAAAAATTACGTCCGAAATGAATGCATCCATGCGTTCTCGAAACAAATAACAAATCCAATTAGGATGATCCGCAAGCTCGTACCATTACACTGCGGTAAAACAAGTTTCCATTCACCGCGCGAATAATTTGGGTGCTTTGCATGCGCCCATGTCGCCTGGAAAATAACAAGGAAGCGTGTAGTCAGAAGGCCGAGTGGGGTGGAGGGCGAGCAAGTTTTGTTTTTTCCAGCGGCGATAATTTGTTGGTACGGGCGGGTAATGCCGTGTAATTTCGCGTCGTTAGGGCTCCGACACACGCCGCTCGGCCCACGAGTACCTGCAGCAGGGGCCACCCGAGTTCGAGGTCATAGCCTTTTTACTACGCATAACTTCTCTCCCCCCCCCCTTCCTCACACTCTCTCTCCCTCTATAGCTCTTTCTTTTTTCGCGAGTCAACAACTATAAGTTGGCCGTCTGCGCAGGCCACTAAACGGTAAGCAGAACTTCGGCAGAAAACGTCTTATTGCATAACTGCTGAACGTGCACTTGAGTGATGTCTACTTACGAATATCATTTAAGAAACGTTGCACGTGTATGTAACGATTTTAGGTTCCCCATTTAACTCCAAAGCCAATTATTTTTTGCATGTGAAAATCGTTAAATCGGATGTTCTTTTCTGTCATTTTTTTTAGTACGGACATCCCGTTTCAGAATCTTTAAAAAGGGCCATAAGCAACGGCGGCACACTTTTACCTTTAGTATTGCGGCGTAAAATTATGTGGGCACCGCTGAAGGAGGGGTCACGGTGGTGTAGTGGTCAGACTATTCACCTCCCACCTAGACGAACCGAGTCCGATCCCCGGCGGGGTCGCTCCCAGATTTCGGCACGTGGGGATCGTGCTGGACGATGCTGCTGGTCGGCGGAGTTTTCTCGGGATCTCCCGTTTCCCTGCCTTTGCACTCCGGCGCTGCTCCAGGCTCACCTCATTTCACCCTCGTCGGCTCTCAAGACGTTAACAGCCGCCCAAATCTCTCTACACTCTCCACAGCTGAAAGTCTCATAACGGCACGTTGTCTGCGGAATCCGGCGCGTCAGTGGAATGGTTTCCGTCTAGAGACTAACGATAAGGCGTGATGCGCATGCCTGGGGCGCCCTTAGCGCTTCAAGACCTCGGACGTGCAAAGTACCTCCAGCCAGGCGGCCATCTTAATGCAGCAGGAGTGTGGCTTCCAATGAAGCACTGCACCTGACTGTACAACACGCCGAGTTCATTAAAAAGTTATATACATAATACCAAAATTGTCAGAAAAATAACTGTTTAAGTTGCATATGAAAGAAGTACTCACTGAGTAAAAATGTGTTTTAAAAATCACAGAAGGGCCTATTCCTAATAAAAATGTAAGCATATTTTAATTCTGCATGCTTCAGAAAACATATTAAAAATTCATTAAGAAAGACCAACATGATAAGTACTGTAATCGTATGTAATAAAAATTAGTAATAATGATACCAATTTTTTTGATAATTGATTTTATGTATTTCCATTTCAATTATAAAAATAATAAATAACCTTTCGGCTGAAATTGATTAATTATTTTTCATATTTGTAAACATCATTATTAATTTCTCATTACATACAATTAAAGTGACTATGATTATTCTGATAATATTTGCCGACGGAAAAAAGGGGGTTGCAACATGTACTTTAAGCATCCAGAATGCACATACCCTTACATTTTAATTTAAAATATATTCTTATTAATTCACTAGCTGTTCTCGCGACTCCGCTCGCATGGACTACGGAATTATTGTTTAGGTTTTTTTAATAACTCCCCCCCCCCCTCCTACGACGCGCTTCCACCCGCCGCCACCATTGCTCTCCACGTCCGCGTACGGTAAACCGACTCGCGAAAGTAAATTTTTTGAGATATTTTCTTGTGATAAATAGTAGCCAAGATCAACTTTCAGCCGTCCAACTATTTCTGTACAAGAAATTACGTCGATCTGTAGCTAGGTTGCGACGTTGCATTGTTATTGAGTTTGTATACTATTTCATTTTCCAATAAAAATTTCCTCAAGGGAATGAGACATTTTCTCGGGGTAAAAAGTAGCCTATGTCACTTCCCGGCCCTCCAACTATCTCTGTGCAAACATTGACGTCGATCCGTTGCTCCGTTGCGACGTGAAAGGACAAACAAACATCCAAACACTCTTTCACATTTATATATATATACATATATATTTAACATTTAAATAAGTGAATTCTAGTAAAATGTTTTTCAATGTGATAAAATATATGCAAGGTCATGTAGAGAATTCGGCGTCCCTGGTGGTGCAAAATGCGCCCTTACCCAAATTTAGTTTTGAAATCAATTATGCCAGTATTTGCGCACACATGAGTTTCCTCTTCACATATTTTAACACAAAACACTTATCATACCAGTAAAAACACTACTATCTAATATAATTTGTAACATTAATTTTTTAGTTTTAAAAAAATTATTAAACTTAATTAACTCTCTTTCCTTATTGCGCCCTCTCGTGANTTAACTCTCTTTCCTTATTGCGCCCTCTCGTGAAGTATTTTACGCCCTTTAGTGAATCTATTGGAATAGGAGCGGGGGTGTTAAATAATGCTCTCCTCACCCCCCTCCCCTCCCTCATTTTCGCTCTTTCCGACGCCTCTGCCGACGATGCTCGGGTCCAAGCTGACGGCAACATCTGGACACGTCCTCAGGCTTCCGCCCATCTGCAGCTAGCTGTTCGTTCGAGACACGCACAAGCAAGGAAGCCATAAGGGACGACGCTGCAATGCACTCAGGTACCGCGCAGCCCCTACTCGCAAAACCGCANCGCAGGCCACTAAACGGTAAGCAGAACTTCGGCAGAAAACGTCTTATTGCATAACTGCTGAACGTGCACTTGAGTGGTGTCTACTTACGAATATCATTTAAGAAACGTTGCACGTGTATGTGACGATTTTAGGTTCCCCATTTAACTCCAAAGCCAATTATTTTTTGCATGTAAAAATCCATAAATCGGATGTTCTTTTCTGTCATTTTTTTGAGTACGGACATCCCGTTTCAGAATCTTTAAAAAGGGCATAGGCTACTTTCACCTTTAGTATCGCGGCGTAAAATTATATGGGCACCGCTGAAAGAGGGGCCACGGTGGTGTAGTGGTTAGACTATTCACCTCCCGCCTAGAAGAACCGAGTCCGATCCCCGGCGGGGTCGCTCCCGGATTTCGGCACGTGGGGATCGTGCTGGACGATTCTGCTGGTCGGCAGAGTTATCTCGGGATCTCCCGTTTCCCTGCCTTTGCACCCCGGCGCTGCTCCATGCTCGCCTCATTTCACCCTCGTCGGCTCTCGAGACGTTAAGAGCCGCCCAAATCTCTCCACAGCTGAAAGTCTCATAACAGCGCGCTGTCGACGGAATCCGGCGCGTCAGTGGAGTGGTTTCCGCATAGAGACTACGGTAAGGCGTGATGCGCATGCTTGGGTCGCCCTTATAGCTTCCGTGCATCAAGACCTTGGACGTGCAAACTACCTCCAGCCAGGCGGCCATCTTAATGTGGCAGGAGTGTCGCTTCCAATGAAGCACTGCACCTGACTGTACAATACGCCGAGTTCATTAAAAAGTTATATACATAATACGAAAATTGTCAGAAAAGTACGGTTTACGTTGCATATGAAATAAGATAGCATACTCACTAGGTAACAATGGAATATCTTTGCCTGTGTTTTAAAAATCACAGAAGGGCCTATTCCTAATAAAAATGTAAGCATATTTTAACTCTGCATGCTTCAGAAAACATATTAACAATCCACGAAGCAAGACCAACATGATAAGTATTGTAATCGTCTGTAATAAAAATTAGTAATAATTATACCAATTTTTTTGATAATTGATTTTAACCATATCCACTTTAATTATAAAAATAATAAATAACCTTTGGGCTGAAATGGATTAATTATTTTTCATATTTGTAAGCATCATTACTAATTTCTCATTACATACCATTAGAGTGGCTATGATGATTCTGATAATATTTCCCGACGGAAAAAAAAGGTTGCAACATGTGCTTTTTTAAGCATCCAGAATGCACATATACTTAGATTTTAATTTAAAATATGTTCTTATTAATTCACTAGCTGTTTTCGCGACTCCACTCGCATGGACTACGAAATTATTGTTTAGGTTTTTTTTTAATAAGGATTCCCCCTTCTCTCTCTCTCTCTCTCTCTCTCTCTCTCTCTCTCTCTCTCTCTCTCTCCCGCGACGCTTCCACCCGCCGCCACCATTGTATCCATGTCCGTGTACGGTAAACCGACTCGCGAAAGTAAATTTTTTGAGATATTTTCTCGCGATAAATAGTAGCCAATATCAACTTTCAGCCGTCCAACTATCTCTGTGCAAAAAATCACGTCGATCCGTTGCTCCATTGCGACGTGAAAGGACAAACAAACATCCAAACACTCTTCCACATATATATGTATGTATATATGTATATATATATATATACATACATATATATAACATTTAAATAAGTAAATTCTAGTAAAATGTTTTTCAATGTGATAAAATATATGCAAGGTCTTGTAGAGAATTTGGCGTCCCTGGTGGTGCAAAATGCGCCCTTACCCAAATTTGTTTTTGAAATCAATTATGCCAGTATTTACGCGCACATGTGTTTCCTCTTCACATATTTTAACACAAAATACTTATCATACCAGTAAAAACACTACTATCTAATATAATTTGTAACATTAATTTTTTAGTTTTAAAAAAATTATTAAACTTAATCAACTCTCTTTCCTTATTGCGCCTTCTCGTGAAGTTTTTGACGCCCCTTAGTNTTAACTCTCTTTCCTTATTGCGCCCTCTCGTGAAGTATTTTACGCCCTTTAGTGAATCTATTGGAATAGGAGCGGGGGTGTTAAATAATGCTCTCCTCACCCCCCTCCCCTCCCTCATTTTCGCTCTTTCCGACGCCTCTGCCGACGATGCTCGGGTCCAAGCTGACGGCAACATCTGGACACGTCCTCAGGCTTCCGCCCATCTGCAGCTAGCTGTTCGTTCGAGACACGCACAAGCAAGGAAGCCATAAGGGACGACGCTGCAATGCACTCAGGTACCGCGCAGCCCCTACTCGCAAAACCGCANTACCAGTAAAAACACTACTATCTAATATAATTTGTAACATTAATTTTTTAGTTTTAAAAAAATTATTAAACTTAATCAACTCTCTTTCCTTATTGCGCCTTCTCGTGAAGTTTTTGACGCCCCTTAGTGAAACTATTGGAAAAGGAGCGGGGGTGGTAAATAATGCTCTCCTCACCCCCCCCCCTCCTTTTCGCTCTTTCCGACGCCTCTGCCGACGCCTCTGCCGACGATGCTCGGGTCCAAGCTGACGGCAACATCTGGACACGTCCTCAGGCTTCCGCCCATCTGCAGCTAGCTGTTCGTTCGAGACACACACAAGCAAGGAAGCCATAAGGGACGACGCTGCAATGCACTCAGGTACCGCGCAGCCCCTACTCGCAAAACCGCAAACTGTCTTACAGGTTCCTCGCTTTGTTGTGTGAGACTGAGGGGCTATCCTACCATTTTTAAAGGCTGGAATGCTGTATCCAAGTTCAGTGTAAGGCCTTATATAGGTTGCTCACGGTTACTTGAGCACTTTTAAATCAACCTTTGAACAATGCCACTATATTTTAATGGGCACACTGACTGGTAGACGCTCCGTAAAGATGGTAACGACGGGAAAAAAAAAAAAAAAAAGTAGTTCGATATATTATTGCTGAATTAAAAGTGTTTTAGAGTAACATTTGTGAATATACACATGATTTATTTTCTTTTCTGTATTTTTTTAATTGTAACAATGAACAAATTTCAAAAATGTTCAATTTTATCATAATTTTACTGTTTCACTCGACCGACGCATGAATCAACTGATCAGGCCCGTGGCAATGTTAGTTATACATATGGTGGAAGAATACACAGTGTGCATATAAGTAGATCTAAAGCAGGGCTTTCAAAAGTGCTCAGTTGACCGTGAACTGCATATACACTGGAGAGCTAAAAAAAACCGGTATATGCGTGCGTATGCAAATAACAGAGATGTGGAACCAATCAGAGTAACGCGATGCGGTCGGCAGCTAGATCGGTTACCGCTGCTACAATGGCCGGTTATCAATATTTAAGTGAGTTTGAACGTGGTGTTATAGTCGGCGCACGAGAGATGGGACATAGCATCTCCGAGGTAGCGATAACATTTGGATGTTCGCGTACGACCATTTCACGAGTGTACCGTGAATATCGGGAATCCGGTAAAACATCACATCTTCGACATCGCCTGCGGCCGGAAAAAGATCGTGAACGAACGGGACAAACGACGACTGACGAGAATCATTAAACGTGACAGATGTGCAACCCTTTCTCAAATTGGCGCAGATTTCTACGCCTCCTGCATACCTTCAGACTTAAGTCGAGTCCATGCCACGTCGTCTTGCGGCACTTCTGCGTGCTCTCTGGGGCCCTACGCGATATTAGGCAGGTGTACCAGTGTTTTTTTTTGTATGAGCTTTTCAGGTGTTGACGTAGCAATCTGAAAATACTTGTCGAAGGGCGTCGAATAATGTTCAACACAGCGAGACGTGTTGAAAACAACTCGTACTCCGGGTTATTATGACGTGTGTGATATCTTCTCGTATGAAAACAAACTGCAGAACCGTCCAGCAATTTCTTCGGTAAGCGTGTAGTCAGTGCCAGAAACACTGCAACACAGTTCGCGCCCCAGACAGTCGGGCGACTTCAGCAAAAATATAGGCGAGGAAGTAATTTGGGTATCTTCGTGGCCATTCCTGCAAAAGTTATGTTATTGGATGGAGACATATATTTCCTTCCTTCTAACTGCAGTCGTTTTTATTTTTAAACCAGAAATCACACCTATACTAAGAGNATCCATCCCGCGGTGCCTGTCGCTTGCTTTTACGCCGGGGCCACCCGCTGACCGACACAAAAAAGGCTTTCTAGTCATGATTGTCGAATCTGAATTGTAAATAATGGGATGTTTTCTGGACGCGAAATGCTGTACCACAGTTTAAGCAACCGTTATCAGTTACGGTACAGTAATAAAATGAAGGCGAGTCCAGTCGCGTGTTCTCTCTCGTAGTCTTCTTGCCACGGATTCGTTCCTCCCCAAATTCTGTTTCCTCGCTGGAAATCTCAAATGTCCTCGTCATTCCATAAGCAATGTAGTCACACGGTTGTGAACAAAAAGAATGAAGGAGCTGTTATTTCCTGATTATAGTGCGCTTCGAACCACAAACTATCTTGGCCCAATACTGGAATTCTGAGTCATTCCACGGGTGGGTCTCAAACCATCACCAGTTCGATCTCCTCACCGCAAGAGCGCGACGCTGTAGTGACGCCGATTATAAAGAATAACACTGAAGGGATGGATTCACAACAGATATGTCCCGCGTTTTTGGAGCTAATTTCGTTGACACGGTGCTAGCGAAGGAGAGGGATGTGAGAGTTTTAACCTGCCCCCCTCCCTTTTTTTTTTTTACTCCTCATCCACATTAGAACTGTTTACTAATATAAAATGTATTGTACATCAAAGTCTTTATTTATGATTAAAACTATCGGTTGGTAAATTTTTTTTACACCAAAAAAATAATTGTAACCAAAGTTTCGCCTTATTAAGTTATTGATAAACAATTTCTGAATTTGGGTTCATTTGGGAAGTGTGTACACTATATTTATTAAAATGTATTAATATTCGTATGTTAAGTATTTATGGTATTTCAAAAAGATAACTTTAAATGTTACATACACATTTATGACGAAGGTGAAGCAATAATTATTTTTGTTATCGTTATAATTGATGTGTGTTTTGACACTACTAATGCTCGGTGTGCACCTAAGTTTGTGTAGTTCCTCCCTCACCATTATATTTCCGACTACGCCACTGCCTTTACGGGTACAGCGTAGCTGGGTAATCTCTTCCGTATGCTCATCTTGTCGTTGTACGTGCACACAGTAACTATGGCAAACCACATCTTAATTTTTCTCCAGAGAATGAAGCATTTTTCGTCACTAAGATTTGCCAGCGGTGTGAAGAAGGGAGATAATAATGTTCACAAATATTTTTAAAAATTAATTTCAAGCACATCTTTTTAAGCAGCAAAATTCGTATTTTTTATATCTGAAATAAATGTAAAACTAATTTATCATTTAAAATATTTTTATCATTAGTAAAGTATTTTTTTTTTACAAACAACCATAGTCCAACACAACCACAACCATATGGTCATACTTGAAGTTTTTCTTGCACAACGTGTTTTATGAAGAATGCCGAATGGAAATACTCTTAAAGTTGTATTAAACACAGTATATTTTATTCGCGGTTTTTTCACACAATTTTAATCAAACATTTGAAAAATCACACCCATGTAAGACGTGTTGGTTGTTTCCTAAATATGTCATGAATCACACGCGTTTTATACTTCTGTTAACATAAAAATACCACTTTTGATTAAATGGAACGCTTACTTGTGTTTTATCTATAAATTATAATATTTCATTTATAATTAATATGAATAAAAATAGGGAGAAATAGGTGTGTTGGTAATGCCTAGTAAGAAATAGTTCTTATGCAAAATATTATCACACTGAGTGCGCACGACTGCAGTGCGTTGTCCCTTTGGTGTACATTTTTAGTCTTAGTTACACTTTTTTTTGACGAGGCGTAGGAATATCCGGAAGTACAACTTTAGCAGGGCTTCGGAAAAGTTGGAAATAACCGTAAAAAAAAAACCATTTAAATGAGTAAATTATAGCAAAATATTTTACAGTGTTGCAAAATGTATGAATTTTCCTTTCATATGTAACATACATCGTACTTTCGTGACAATTTTGATAGTGTGTGTACCACTTCATAATGAATTCTGATGACGTACAGTCGCGGCCAGTGCTCCATTGGAAGCCACACAACTTCTTCCGTTAGCAGTAACAATAGCTGCCATCTTGGATTTAGGGAATTTTCGCCACAGTCTGCATTACAGATTTTCCATTATGTCTAACTAATCGGCAAGAGTAGTTATAAATAGTAGGTTCTGCGCCAGAAGCTGGGGGCTGCCGTGCCGCGGTCGCCATCTTGGATGACATCAAGCAGCCCTTTTTCCCTCGGAATTCCCCTTTTCCCTCAAAAACGCCCAAAATTTCACGAATTTCCCTTAAAATCATCTAAATTTTCCGCAAAAAAAAATGTGTTTTCCACAATGCGGCTGGCACTTGCACAATTTCAGCTGATTACTCTACAATATGACTAAGTGACTCCTTTTTGGACAATGAGTGTTTGAGAGTTTGCCCTGTCTTTCATGTGCTGTCATTCCATGCCAGCACCATCCAATTTGTCTGAAGAATGTTCGAGTTCATTGCCCTGTCATGAAACTTCTCTCGTTCCTTCCAGTCTCTACCCCATGCCCGTTCTCTCTTTCCTGCTCTATCACTTGGAGTTCTCATTATCCTTCCAGTCTCCTTTACATTTACCATTTTCTCTCTCTTGAATGTTTCCTCACCACCGTCGTCTTCTGCCACCTTGGTTTTCTCATATTCCTTCTAATCTCCTTTCACCTGGCATCCTGGCGGGGATGAGTTTCATGCTCTGTCATTCCACCTTGGATTTCTCATATTTATTCTGGTCTCCTTCAACTGGCGACCTGGCGGGGATGAGTTTCATGCTCTCTCATTCTACCTGTGCGACACGGACTACTCGCCTCCCATCTAGGCGAACCGGGTTCTATTTCGGGCGGGGTCGCTCCTAAATTTTCGCATGTGGGAATCGTACCGGATGATACCGCTGGTCAGGGTTTTTTTTTCTCGGCGATCTCCAACTCCCCACTACTTGTATTCCTGCTCTGCTCCATACTCACCTCTTTTCATCCTCATCGGCTCTCAAAACCTCGATGTTAAGAGCAGCCCAAATTTCTCCACTCAAGTTTCCGTCAACCACCTCCAATTAGCCTTTCTTGATAAAAAGAGGAGCGTTAAGGGCACTGGGCGGCAAAATGTTATTACTATATATTTATGCCGAAAACGTTTCTACTTTTACACATTATATGTGATGCCATTTCTTACAAATAAAAATATGTGTCCTATAGTTTTTGCATAACCATATGTCAAAAAGACAAATTTCCTGTTTTTCTCTGGAACAGGCAAATATAAAACTAGCTCATTTACAGAAATAATTTTATGTTTAAATAATTCCACGAGCTAAATAAGCCATCAATGAAATCACAAACTAAACATTTTTTGCATCTATTTTAATCTTGTTAAATACAAGACCATTTTTTTTTTTTTCAAATATTTTATTTTTGGTCGCCCTGAATTCTTGCAGAAATATATTTTGCTGAGGACCACTTGAAATGAATTAAAACAATTCCTTTCAAATTTTTCTTGTTTGAATTTTTTACATGTGAATTTTATTTAGCTGGTGTGTTTCAAAAACGGTAAGACTCTGATTTTGAAAGGCGACTGTACAAAACATATCAAACGCATATTATTTGACGCAAATGATATCACATGACGTACACGTTGAATTTTTTTCCTCCCAGCGCTTTTTAAAATCACGCTAAACTAAAAGAGAATCAAAATTGGTGAACGCTCGAGCAAAGGTTTTGTTCCGACGCCAAATACGCTTTCACGATACGTAACGCAGTAGAACCAGCACTTACGAAACTATACTCCTAGGAAATTGCGGGGCGCAGTTTGGCCGTTGTCTCGTCAGTGAGCTGTCATATTGCACACGCTCGGGCGTTCATTACTTCGACAGAGCAAGAACGATTACGCGTGCCCGACCCACGATAGGCGTAATGATCACTCGCCTATACGGCAACTCCATCAACTAGCAACACGGCAATTTTCAAGGGGCATTATCAGAGGCCACTTATTGGCCTGTGGCAACGCGTCGAAACAGAGGTAGCTCATATCTGGCAGACAATTGAAGCGTGAGTTCGACTGACCTGTAGACATGTGACTAATATGAAAATCATTTTGAGTTAGTTTGTTTTTTTACCGTTAACTTTCATTCCAGAGATTTTTAACGCAACCTTAGCATGGCATATGTCATATTTCAATATATATTTTTTTTTGTTTGTTGATTATGGACCTAGATCATAGTTATGGCATCCGTATTTAGCCTTGGAAGTAAAGTAATTATTTATCACCGCCTATTTACAGCGGTTAAAAAATTCCAAAGAGTTGTTAGTTAACCCGAAGCAAACAAATAGCAGGGCCAAGAATCCAAAGTTATCAGGAAATCTGAAATAAAATGCATCACTCAACCGAACGCTAGTTACATATGAGAGACTTCTAACAGACGCATCAAAACCTATTGTTATCCGGAATGATATGGTTATCCCGATAATCCTGAGATCTGCACAACGTCCGCCTCTTCACACAGCATGCAAGGTAGCACCACAGAATACTTAAAAAATACACAAAGTAAAATGGCGACGTGCATTGCGAACGCCAGCCGCGCACGATAACAAAACAGCCTCACCTGCCACCAAAATGGCGGAACGTTGTTCACCAATTATCTACTATTATTTACAATTATCTACTTGCATGCGGCAACCCAAAAAACTACACAACTTCCAGTAACCAATCGGATTCAAGGCCCAATTCCGTAGCTTCGCGCGGCCAATGAATGACAAAGTACGTTTGCATAAAAGGAACCGCTACGCAATTTCGCTTGTGTATACTTACCTAATCTGTTGTAAGTAACGGCGAACCTGCGGGCCGACGCAAGGTTACTTATACTACACGTTGGCAAGATCAACATTAAAAGTTAGGCAAAGGGAAAATTTTCGGCACTAGGTAAGCGCTAGTGTCTGCAAGGTACCGCAGATTTTATCTAATTTCTACGTTAAAAAACAGGATAATTGCAATAATCATAAATCAAATATAAAATAACTTCGTAACTAAGTAAAATCTTTCTTTTATATAATTCACGCATAAAGTTTAATTAAAAGTTACCTTTTGGAACATTGCGCACCTAGCGGCGGAAGTTTTCCCTATGCCGAACTATCCCACAAGAAATCTCGTCCTGAGCGTCTTGTAAATGGTACCGAATAACCCTAACTTTTGAGTACTGTAAACTGCCGTGCTATAATTTCAAGCAGTCACACTGAACACGAGAGCCGCTGTGGTGTAATGTTCATAATACTCGCCTCCAATAGGCTAAGGGTTGGAAGGTAGTAAGGTATGCTGATTTTTGCGCAACCACTGTACCTAATGAGTAGAGACCTGAAGAATTCGTGGATTCATTTTGGGACAAGCTGGAATCCAAAACACGTGATTTCATATAACTTAAGCCATTGGTCCACACGGTGTTTGACACCTCCTGGAGAACAGTGTCCAATTGTAGACTTCCACCGTGATAGCAGACAACCAATGTGCTGTTGATATCGGCATATTTGTACATAAGACTGTAGGGTCTAAGCCCGCAGGTCATTGAACTCGCGAATTTTTCAGGTCTCTGTTAATGAGTAGATAATTACAGAGACTAAATGGCTAGGCGGTTCCTTTGTCGTGAGTGAACTCTATCGCTCATAGGCCGCGCGAAGCTATGGGTACGGACGTTGAGTCTGATTAGCTGGGACGTTGAATCTGATTAGCTGTTGCACGTTACAGTACATTCATTATTGGTAGAGACCTGAAGAATTAGCGAATTGATTTTGGGTGAAACTAGAATTCAAAAAACTCTTACGTTCAGGTTACTACTGCAATTAGTACACGCGTTATTTAACACCGTCCGGGGAACCCTGAGCCAATAAGAAACACGCGACAAAACGCTTGCGCAACCGTCATCCTTCCGCTGTGACAGCAAGCAACCAATGATGCATTTGTATATGCGTTATTGTTTACAAGACTGTGGAGTCTAGCATACAGGTCACTGAACTCGCGAATTCTTCCGGTCTCTACTTATGGGTAGGACTACAGTCTGGCAAGGTAGTCTCTAGAAGATGACTGGTGAATGGCGTTGCACCATATTTTTATCTTTTAAGTTTAAAAGCAAAGGTGAAATAAAAATCTCGCTCACACACACAGAACTCTGCAAGACAAAATACGAAAGAACCTTTAACACCACCACAGATAATTTGGAAAAGCTGTTTCCTTGTCTACGAAAAATAAATATGTACATAATTAAAACGACAAAAAATAGACGAACAACTTATTATTACAAAACAGGACAGACAACGAAAGCAAACCAAAAGAAAAGACAACACGATGACGAAAACGAAAACACCACACGAGTGAACAGAACAGTGAAAAAACAATATCAGTGGACAATGGCTTAACAATAAAACTCGAAACACACAAAAAAATAAGACAAAACCCACAATGAAACACAAGTCAGGAAAAGTATTTCTTGTCAGATTATAAACTCAAATAAATCAATCACTATGGACAACACAGGGACCACAAAAATAACCAGAGAAAATAATAGATAAACCAACAGAGAAGACACAGAGCGACGAAAATATAATTACAAAAAATTATTGCACCATATTACTGGCCGTTGAGACCATTTTGTTGGCGTGTGTGATTGGAGTTCGCATTACACACCCCCATAACACCTGTGTGTTATTAAGTATTCTGTGACAGTATGTTGTGAAGTTACAATATTTCACTTTTAGTGTTATCAGAAAAAATTTTGCAGGTAGGCCTAGTTTCAAGGATTTGATTCTTAAACGTAGAAACATTTTTTACTATGCGGTGTGAAAAATATATTATGCATTCATAAATGTACCAAGACGTTACAGAGTTCAGAAAAATATGTCGCCACTAAACATTTACGCGATATACTACAGGCCACACTTGTGGGTACGGAAAATCTGGGAAAAATTTTATCCTCAGTGCAGAGATAAAAACAAGCCGCTCGCGATACCCAACAGCGAGCACGTGTTCGCAGCACACAGTGCTTAAGAATACAGATAGATTAAGCAACCGCTTATTCCACGAACTTCAGACGCACATGCCAACAAAATGACGTCACTGACGAGCAAAATGTTGGAACGCCGTTCACCAATCAGCGTCTATGGCGACCTACTCGCCAGCCAGCAGCCCAGGCAGGTCAATAGGCAACATTCCGCAGCATGCAATAGCCAATCGGGCACAAGGCACGTTCCCGTAGCCAATCAGAGATGTGTACGCCCACATCAAAGGAAACCGCCATGTCCTTCCGCCTCTGTGCACTTGCCTAGTGTGTGTTCGCGGCGCGGCGGGCCGTGAAGTCCCTTCACGGTGACTTCCAACTTTTCCGAAGCTCTGCTTAAGTTCTACTTCCAGGATATTCCTCCGCCTCATGCAAATAAAGCTATTGTAAGTCTAGAAAATTGCACCAGAGAGGCAACGTGCCGCATTCTTGGGCATTCAGTTACATAATATTTCGCGTAAGAACTATTTCTTACTAGGCATTACCAACATACATATTTTATCCCTGTTTTTGTTCACATCAATTGTAAATGAAATATTTAAATAAAAGATAAAATATAAATAAATGTTCAATTCAACCAAAATAGGTGCTTTTATGTTTACAGGCGTATAAAATTCTTTCTACACGCGGCATGTTTAGGAAACAACCGAACACGTAATACACGGGGTGATTTTTCAAAGGTTCATTTTAAAAAGCGTGAAGAAGCCGCGAGCAGACTGCACTCGCCCTGTGTTCGACTCGGCTGACCGCAGGAACGTCAAGGCGGCTGGTGCCGTGACCTTGGCGCGAGCCACCAGACGTGGTACGCCCGCGACACGAGCCGATGCAGTCCCTCGGGGCGCGAGTTCGGCGCCTTCCCCGCTCCCGACCACATCCCGTATCGGGCCCGCGCGCAAATAAGGTCGTTACTATTTCAACCTGTTCTCCGCCGTCAGGCCGACACGTATGGAGTACTTCTCGTACCAGACCTTCGCCGTAGCCGTGACCTCCGCTCTGAACCCTAGATGCCGCAGCTCTGGGGTCCAGAAGTAGTAGGGCATGCGAGCGTCTGCCAGCGACGTGTGGTGAACTGCTGCAAGGCAAGCTGTGTTTTGCGCTGTGCTATACCTAATCGTTTGCTGGTTAACACACAGGCCACTTGAACGCAGTAGTGCAGGTTACGTCACAGCACGTGTGTAATGGGTGCCTCACCGCTCTCTCGTGAGTGGCCGCAGTACATTCGGTTTCTCCCGGTGGCTGCACTCTGGCTACTGGTTCCTGCTGCGTGCGCCGAGTGTGTGTGTGCAGCACTGAGCAAGCACCGGCCTACCTTGCAATACTTTAACCACACACGCCACTGGTGTCTNCCGAGTGTGTGTGTGCAGCACTGAGCAAGCACCGGCCTACCTTGCAATACTTTAACCACACACGCCACTGGTGTCTCCGCACGCACACCGTTACGAGTTGTGGTCAGGCCCTTAGCTGGGCGGCCTGCCTGATCACGCCTTCGCTTATTTATCCAGGACACGGGCCGTGATCGCTGAAATTAGTTATGAAATCGCAAACCACAGAACCCCCTCCACCGGCCAGTAAACGGGGACAACGCAGCCGATATAGGACAGCGTAGTCCGTGGGCGGTGTCTTTAGTCGTCGGGTCATTGGAACGAGAAGACCACTGAAGATGGGTGAGTTCGGCCATCGACTTGCGCCATTTTAATCAACCTGCGAAATCATGAACAAGATGGGGACTCTCCAATTAGGCTTTAATCAGAATGTGGCTGGTTAAATCAATATAAGATTATATCATTTAATATTACAGTATATTTGTATAGCTCCCTCCGTTCATATTCAATCATATTTATATTGAAATAATCTTGTACAACCTTAATGTTAAATAAACCTCTTTTATAATAGTGTTCATTACATAACTCTTATCAATAACTTGTTACGCCCCTATATCCCAGTTAAGGATAAATATCAACAAAATAGTACAATCATAACCACACACACACGCTAACACGCATACTAAATTATTATTTTTTCCAGAAAACATTTCTTCCCCAGCGGCATTCAAGATTTGCATCTGAAATTTGTGTATTGACTGTATTTGAATGTTAGTTACATTTATTACCTTTATGAATTGTAACAGTGATTAAAAAAAAGGAACTGCATTACACTTGTTCTCTGAATTACACACACGTATGTATTTCTGAAGACACATTCTCGCATCCAATGTTAATAAATAATAAAAACTGTGCCATTTTAGAATACTGCAATTTTCATTTTACCGTTTAGCTGTGTTCTGCAATTTGTTTGTCAGCAGTTTTGAAATTAGCTCTCTACAACTGGTTGTCTGCCGGTTTGCAATTCCNCCGAGTGTGTGTGTGCAGCACTGAGCAAGCACCGGCCTACCTTGCAATACTTTAACCACACACGCCACTGGTGTCTACGCACACCGTTACGAGTTGTGGTCAGGCCCTTAGCTGGGCGGCCTGCCTGATCACGCCTTCACTTATTTATCCAGGACACCGGGACGTGATCGCTGAAATTAGTTATGAAATCGCAAACCACAGAAACCCCCTCCACCGGCCAGTAAACGGGGACAACGCAGCCGATATAGGACAGCGTAGTCCATGGGCGGTGTCTTTAGTCGTCGGGCCATTGGAACGAGAAGACCACTGAAGATGGGTGAGTTCGGCCATCGACTTGCGCCATTTTAATCAACCTGCGAAATCATGAACAAGATGGGGACTCTCCAATTAGGCTTTACTCAGAACGTAGCTGGTTAAATCTTTATAAGATTATATAATTTAATATTTCAGTATATTTGTATAGCTCCCTCCGTTCATATTCAATCATATTTATATTGAAATAATATTGTACAAAATTAATTTTAAATAAACCTCTTTTATATAGTGTTAATTGCATTACTCTTATCAATAACTTGTTACGCCCCTATATCCCTGCTAAGGATAAATATCAACAAAATAGTAAAATCATCATAGCTGCATTCAAGATGTGCATCTGAAATGTATGTATTGGCTGTATTTGAATGTTAGTTACATTTATTACCTTTATGAATTGTAACGGTGATTAAAAAACGGTACTGCATTACACACACACACACACACACGTATGTATTCCTGAAGACACATTCTCGCATCCAATGTTAATAAATAACAAAAACCTGTGCATTTTGGAATACTGCTATTTCCATTTTACCGTTTAGCTGTTGTTCCGCAATTCGTTTGCCAGCAGTTTTGAAATTAGCTCTCTACAACTGGTTGTCTGCCGTCTTACAATTCCGGCGCGCTGGTACTCGGCTCTGACGTTGTCGTAACGACGCCTGCAATGGGAGCATCGCAGTTTGCTCGTCATTTGCCTCAATATGTTCGGCTAGCTCAGCTCCCCCCTCCCCCTTTTTTCACAACCTCAGCTCCATCTCAGAGTAAAGAAGAAGACGGTATTGGCGTGGCGGTTACTTTGATGTAGGCACACCCATTCGCTGATTGGTTGTGAGAGGGTCTGGGAACCGGACCTTGTGTCTGATTGGCTACCGCACTCTGCGAAATGTACCTACTGGCTGGCAAGTAAGTTGCCAAGCGCTGATTGGCGAACGGCGTTCCGGCATGTTGCCGGCTAGTGTTTGTGGCGTGTGCGACTAGAGTTCGCGGAATATGCAGCTGTTTCTCCTCTGTATTCTTGCTTACTCTGTGGCTCGACGTTGGCAACTCGTCCCTACTGCGAGCGCCGAGACTGTAGAGTCGTGAGCAACCTTACTCGCTAGGGGAACACCGCCACTGGTTTGTAGAGGCCATCAAGGATTTTTCCTGAATTACACTGAAATATAATACACATAATAAATTGTTTGCAAACACGTAAGATTTTGAAAAAGGCTTTAAAATATTTCTAACGCATNACTGAAATATAATACACATAATAAATTGTTTGCAAACACGTAAGATTTTGAAAAAGGCTTTAAAATATTTCTAACGCATTTTCAACTTGAGTGTAGAATTGGTTCCTGAGTATACATACGACTTATGCATTTCGTTTGTTATCCTGAGTACTTAAAAAGTAGTTTTCCCCATTTGACCACGACTGTAGAGAACAGTTTTTCGTTATCCAATAATGTGGCATGTCAAAATCCCCCTCATGAAGTCATTAATATCAAAAGGAATAGTTTTTTTTTCGGGATACTTTCGAAGGGGAAAAAAAAAGTATTTGCCTTTAACCATACGTCCCATAACGAGGTCTATTTTACCTGAAATCTAAAACAGGAGTTACGTAGAGTTGCCAAAGCCGAAACACGTTATTCCTAATTCAGTACTGACAACTCCGTAATTAGAAATTTAGCTGGGGTGTAATTTCAATCACGGAGCTTCGTGGCAAAGGTAAAGATCCCGCATACACACGATCAGAATTTATATTAAGTTGACGCGTAACGCATATTGGAAGTACGCGTTAGAAGCGGCGCTGTCACAACCTTCACCCCCACCCCCCGCCTGCATAATCAGGGTATGGCCTCCCGGACGACACGGATTTAACATTAACCGAGATCCTATTCCCCACAGGTGGGGAATAGCGTCAAAGTTTTCACGCAGAAACGAAGGAAAAAAAATATCACGCTGTCATATTTTACAAAATATAATGAAAAAGCACTTGACACTCTCCAGTATTAATAATGTTCGTATAATTTTCGGGGGGGAAAGTTATATATATAACTCCGTATTACTGCATTTTCACGAAAAACTTTAGGGTATTTGGACTTATGTTGAGGCTGTGATCCCTGTTTCTTGTTTGCAAAGACAAGAATGTTCATTATTTTTCAGCGTAGTAATGCCAGCGCTCAATTGTACTGCGAAATGTAGATGTTATTGTGTTTAAAAAATAGGGCAGGTAATATTTGTCAAATTAGGTATGCAATTATCGCTGCTGCCATCGCAGTTGCCGTTCACGCGGTCGTCGTGGTGCCACTTGTGCAAGTTTAACTACGAAATCGAATAGAGAATAATTTATAGTGTATACCAGGCCTAATTAATGGAAGGCGACAGGGAACTGTTGGATTGCTCTCCGAGAGAGACGGGGGCATGTGCGTATAGAGGGAACACGCCAATTGCAATATCCAGTTCCCGGACCCCAAAACTGGGTGGTTATTATGCCAATAAATCTGTCAAAACCATAAGGCTTGAAACACAAATATGTTCTGTGAAAGTTCAGTGCAATTCCTCTGACCGAATGGGCATCTGTACATATTATAAAACTCAACGTGTCTCTGTCTGTCCGTCTGTCTGTTAGTGCGCTTATCACTCGTGAACCACGTATTCGATGAGGTTTTTTTTTTCTAAATTCATAACTATGTTCTCTGGCCAGGTTTTAGTATATATTATGTCACGTAAAGTGACATAATAAATACGCAGTGACGATAATAGTGAATCAAGTCGGAAAAAAATTTGCAATACGCTGTCTAAACCGTTAAAGGTGGAACCATATCGTGTAGTAAAGAATTGTGTAAAATAAAAAGACCTAAAAAAAATTCACTGTAGAATATATTTATCTATAGCAGAGAAATACTAATAAGCGTTTCTACTATTTAATTCACAAGCAACATTCAATGACTAAGTTTTTCACCTTGCACTCCTTGAAATTGAAAAGCAAGTGCAGACATTGTCAGGAAAAAGCATAAGCTTTATTTAAAAAAAAAAAACTAAACAATAACTTTGTAGTCTACGCGATCGGAGCCGTGGGCACAGCTAGTTACACATAAAGAAGATATAGTTAGTGCGCGGGATATAAATTTATGCTGAACTTGTAACTGAATACAGCCTATTTTTTGAAACTACTATTAAAAAACTATTCAACAGCAATCTTATATTATAATTTTTGCCAACTTCCTGAGCAATTTTCTTGCCATAGCGAAGCATTATTTTAGCGTGGTTTATTGGGCCGCGAAGAAATACACAAATTTAAAAAATAACTCTAAAGGAATGCGTCACTCTGGCACAATGTCTGTTGGCACAAAAAATTGTTGCCTCGGATTGCCTTTTCCTGGATTTTGTGTACTGGCAGCCAGAAACTTCTAAATTTCAATNAAAAAATTGTTGCCTCGGATTGCCTTTTCCTGGATTTTGTGTACTGGCAGCCAGAAACTTCTAAATTTCAATTACCTTGTTTAGCACTAATTTATCTCCCACTATCTTAAATATGTAATTATGTTTATAAAAGCACGAATCCCGCGGAAGACTAAATATTAACAAAACCTCACGTTACTTCCTGATCATATTGTGAAAGTGTATATTTAACTTATCACGTTGTGAATTTTTCATTTTCCAAGAAAAAGTAAAATCGAGGATTTCTGCCGAAATTATTTTTACTCAAAGAAAATAAATCCTGGAATAAAAATTGCACACGCTTAGATCTGCTCGTCGTCTTGCTGCACGAAATGGCGAAATTGCAGCGTACTCAAAATTTCACGGGTTCAAAAAAATCTATGTGACGTAGTACACAAATCTAATATAAGCTGGCAGCAAATAAAACTCAAACTCTACGTCACACATGACCGTGTAAAATTAGGCTTTCCGCTTCATTCTAAAGTTTCAGTATTGCCGCACCACGGGTTCGGCGCGTGCGAGCGATGAACACGAACCTCGCTTCATCGGAAATAAAGCCTAATTTAACTAAGGGTAGGTACATATTCTACGATGATCTAGAACAGCGTTTCCTAACCTTTTTCAGTCACGGACCCTTAGGAAATCAAGCACAATTTTCAAGGACCCCCTTAATAAAAAAAAACAGCAAAACATTTCGGACCATTTATTTTAGTACTACAAATACAAAAATATACTTTTTTTTATAAAAAAAATACGTTAATGTGAAGGTTGGTGTTCCTTTTTTGCAACTAAATTAGTGATGTTCGGGTTGATGTTACTACTAAGTTGTAATCTCAAATCGGATTCCACTTGTAATCTGTTCAGTCACGGCCCGCACTCACGTATTTCACTCGCTTCAGTCAGTCTAGCACACCGCCCGCTGGCGCACGTTCGTCGTGCTAAGTAAGCGAAGCGATTACAAAACTTTCGGTGGCATTTATTTATTATTGTTAAATGGTCCAGAGATGAGACTGCGGACCCCAGGTTAAGAAACATTGATTTAGAACATGGCCTAAAGATGAGATAAACCGATCTCGCTGGCTGCGCACAACCAATCTCCGTGTCCCAACATTGAACTGCTATTCTGCCTACATGACTAGCAAAAACGGCTTTAATTGGATTTGAGGTTAGATCGCTGTTGCGTAAACAAGTGCTTTGAGATGTTTGTACGCTTATTCTTACCTACTTTTAATGCAAATAAAATAAAGTTAGTTAAAGTATTTTATTCATATAAAAGGGTGGGTGCGTTGAAAATTCAAATGTAAACAAACACGTTCACCACTGCTTACCATGCAACCTTGACAGTCACATTAGCGATGGGGGAGTCACTGTTGGGGACATGCGCACAAGACGAGCATCGATCTACGTCGTTTGTGATCCATGCTCTGACGCACCTACGAGGGCCGTGGCCCGGCCCCCAACGAGGTTGCGCTCCTAACTACACACATCCTCGCTGGGCCGGCTACCAGCCCGCACTCACGTCATCCCCTCCCCTACCAGCGGGCGTGGCTCGCCGGCCTTTTGGAACACTCCCCGCGGTCGAGTGTCGACACCTGCAATCAATGTCGAATCAACGGCCCGGTCCAGCGCTAACCACATAGTCCACACAAACGCAGCAGCAGCAGCACATCCCCACCATGTTCCATTTACACCGCGTTGCCTCGCCTCTCGTCTTCGCCGCCACTCGCACCTGCTGTTTTACTTTCTGAATTACGGAGCAATGTTTATTAACACCTTTTGTAGCCAGGGATGAGAATTCCCGTGAATCATGCACACCGTCCTAAACAAAAATTACCGCAATCACTTTTTCCACGTGTGTGTGAATTCACTGTGCATTTCAAATTACAGTTTTCCGAAAAAACCCGAACTACTTTTCTAATAACAGCTATACCCAAGTTCCCATTCTCATAACGGGCAAGCCCGACATAAAGAAATAATTAGCAATTCCCGGTACCGATAAAGTTGGAGATCTGCGATTGGGTTACGCCCAGCACAGTGTCAAAGAACCTGGCGCAATTTAAAACTGCCCCTCTTTCCTTTACTTGCAGCCCCAGCTGGAAATGTCTTGCTCACTTTACCGCCAATAAGCCCTTTCAGGGCACATTCCAATCCCTCACGGGCCGGAACACAAACGACTGGCGCAGGCCGCCCTGCATTCTTTCACCCAGGTTTTATCCCCCCCCCTCCCCTCATCCGTTTCCACCCCAAAAAAAGTCCTGATCAGCCTCTCCATTTGCCTCATCTCCCGCAGGACGCCTTGCCCACGATCCTTCCTTCGCCCTTATTGGCGGTCTGTGCGCCCTCTCTTTCACGTTCTTTCCTCCGCAGTCCCGTCGTTCTTTCGCTGCCTTCTTTTTCTCTCGCATGTTTCTTAGTCTTCAGCACCTCACCTACGCACCTCGGTGTAAGTCCTTCATCGCCTTTCGTCAGCCTCTTACTTTTAACTACATTCCTAGCAACACCAATGATCTGTTATTTTAATCGGGACTTATTACTGCTCCGGCTTTACTTCTGTCAACCATTCAGAAGCTTGGAAGACGCTTTCGTATTAAACTATACATAACCTGAAACTAAGAAAACATATTTTTGAAATATGGAAAAATTGTAATTTAAATTTTTGAAATTAATATTTAGAACTATTTCATAGAAACAATTTTGTTTGACGTCGCAACTTGTTGTCATAACAAAAAGTCAGTCGATTGTATGTTTTGTTAGCTTTAAGGGTGCTGGTGCCCAAAAAAAAATTATTATTTTACATTTGTACGAAATGCTGTTCAACTTGTAAGCCTTAATTACAAGTAGTCTAATATTTCCTCGCATACATTTTCTGTTAATGTTTAATTCATTTTATTTGTGCGTCCAAACAAAATGTGATTTTGAAATGCCACGATGTAAAAACTTTGCGATATAAATGTTTTACTTATGCGAGGGAAAAGTAGGTAATTACTTAAAAGTGATGTCTATAAGCTGGGCGGTATTTCGAGCAAATATAAAATGATGAATTATTTTTGGTGACCAGCTTCCCTTACTTCTGTTGTTCGCCGATGTTTCTGAGGTGAAATAGGCCTATAAGCCTGATAACAGAAACTAACGAAAATAAAAATCTGCAGATTGCACCCACCTTCGGACAGGGTTCAACGAGTACGAGATGAGGCATGGACGAAGACGATACGGCTGCAGCACCCGAAGGCCAGGACCGTCCGTCGTTCCGGGCAGCTTGAAGAACGGACGAGATGAGAGGAAAGACGACAGTGGGAAAGCAACAGAAATTAAGACGTGGGAGGAAGTCGAGAAAGTCCCTTACTGCACGGCAGTGTCCCTCGCGTGTTAATCACAGTCCGAAAAATTTCGCCCGCTGGGGTTTCGGATCAACCCTTCCATACGGAGTGTAGACACTGTTCTACGGGTCGCTTAGGGAGGTTATACTTGGCCAAAACGATCGTCCCTGTGGGGAGATTATTCGTAAATCGTGCTACTGCTCTACGTAATGACTGGTTCATATCGCTATCACCGAGCACAAAGACTTCACCTTATTCGTTGAAATAGTGAAACCAGTCCTTTGTCAGCGTAAGTAAAAGCACACACCCAAAAAAAAAGTCTTATTTGCAACACCTGAAATCGTAAATTAATCTGGGTCTGAAANAAGTCTTATTTGCAACACCTGAAATCGTAAATTAATCTGGGTCTGAAAGGGTTGGATAAAATGACGTGCGCGCTCACGCAAACACACACACACACACACGTTGCTTTCTCGAGATGCGAAGCCGAAAGCTCGTCACCGAAAGGCAGCTTAGCAACCTCNAAGACTTCACCTTATTCGTTGAAATAGTGAAACCAGTCCTTTGTCAGCGTAAGTAAAAGCACACACCCAAAAAAAAGTCTTATTTGCAACACCTGAAATCGTAAATTAATCTGGGTCTGAAAGGGTTGGATAAAATGACGTGCGCGCTCACGCAAACACACACACACACACGTTGCTTTCTCGAGATGCGAAGCCGAAAGCTCGTCACCGAAAGGCAGCTTAGCAACCTCNAACACACACACACACACGTTGCTTTCTCGAGATGCGAAGCCGAAAGCTCGTCACCGAAAGGCAGCTTAGCAACCTCTGCTTTTGTGATTGCATATACGCAAGGCGTAAATGTATAATGCAGGCAATCTTGTGCAGTATGCACGTCACAAAAAAAATTAATAATTGATTACTGCTACCTTTTCATGCTTTTTAATTAGCAGGCGAAGCACTGAAATGTTACAAATACCATAAAAAACCATTTTAAGGAAAAACAGTGTCTTTACATCCTAATGTGTACGACAAAATTCGTCATATTCCATGGAAACAACGAAGACTATAATACTTACTTCCCATTAAACTTCATAACCCCATTGTTTCAAAATACTTATCACTATTCAGCACATCAAAACACCTCGAGTGTAATAAGATGTCGTGGAATTTCATTAAATAATTCGATGACAGGGTAAGGTACTGCAGTGGTTGCAAGCTATCATTCGATTACACGCGTTGCCAAGGAAATCGACGTTCCATCCAAAACGTTTTGTTTGATGCCTGCAATAAACCCGCGGTTCAACTCCACATTCACAGACGTATAACCCGCCTTCAGGAATTANTTTTCACAAACTTTTTTTTCTACGTGAGGAGGAACCCGCATTCAGGATTTGACAGTATTCTTCACCGTATCTTCTACAATATTTGGCAGCTATTCAAACGTATTTAGTTGGCTCAAACAAATACCTTTTCCTATGAGAACGTCTAAAAATAGGATGCACGTCAGAGCCTCACCGAGGTTAGAAACACAAAATTTCGAGTTAGAGTTCAAATTTAACGTCGGCCACGGAAGCAGCCTCCAAGGACAATGGGAATTTCCTCAAAGCACTTAATGTTGACTACAAATACGTTTAAATTACTAGTATTTTAGTGAAGTTGGGTCATGGCGGTAGGTATTTATAAGTATACGAGTCATTTCACTAGCGCCATTTTTCATAGATTTTTTTTTCTTTCTAGTGTCGGTCAATATCTCAGCAAAACTTCGTGTCAGCACTCAACTGGAACGCTGCAAATGAAAACTGCTTGTAATGGAGTGCCTCCTGCTGGGTCTATCCGCCCGTATTAGAATGCGGCGCACCTTTGTGATGGCAGGTTCGCTTTCTTGTCCCGCTTCTGGGTGTGTCAATAAGCCTCCGCTCTAGCGGCTAGAGAAACATCGTCACGTGAGGCCTTCAAGTTTAATGGCAGCTGTGTAATTGAATTACATTCACGAGTTAATCGGTCTTCCTGCAATTGTCCTCTTTTGAATACGAGACTGATCCATTAAAAGCAAAGCAAGAAGAGAAAATATTTATTACAGCTAATGTTATCGTGCACAGGCAAAAATTTGACGAAACAAAATCCCATATTTACGGGAAGGTGTCAAAAATAAATATCTGAAAATGAGTAAAATGTCTAAAATCAACCCAAATATATAACCAATAAATTTTTTTTTTTAATATAACAGAAAATAAAATTAAAATATCCTGTTTTTCGGCACACAGCATAAGGCCGAAAAGTAAAACGCTAGTTCAAGTCGACGACGTTACACTGAAATGAGCAATGGAGAAACAAATATAAAGCAGTCACTACATTTAGAAAGGAAATTATTTTTAAAGGGGGAGGGGGGATAAGGCCAAGTAAGGAGTCACGAGGCAGTTAATCTGTATAAAGTATCGTCCTTGTAGATCGAATGGTAGGGAAATGATAAATCAAATCCGTAAGTCAACAGGCGTTCCTAAAAACCGACCTCTTCCGTTACGCACTATCTTTCCAGGATTTACGGAAAAGTGGTTCAAATCAAAAGGAAGGAAGAACGAATTAATTTTAAGCATGAGAACAAGTGCTACAGTAATAAGTCGCAGGTTAACAGCATTATCTTCTGGTTTCGATTGATGAATCCTTTCGAAAAATCATTATAATTATAACTGGGGAATAAGGAAGAGATACGATTGCGATTGAGGCAACCGGCCATGTAGCAATGCAATTAAGAAAGCACATGTAGGAAGTCTTGTTTCTAATGGAACGAAGTCAATAAAATGACGTTCACTCTGGTGCAAGTAAGGCTATCCAATGTGTGATTAGAAGAGAGGGCAAAAAAAAAATTGAAAGGGTTATGATTCATATGTGCTACAGATCTCTTAAGTGTGTCATGGGTTGAAAATTGAGCAATTAAATGGCGAAATCAGTCCCAAGATCCTGCATTGAAGGCAGTGGCTGGGAAATTAGGTGGGGAATGAGGTCGATTGAGCAAGAGAGCGGCGAATTTCAGAATCAGCTCTGACGTGTCGCCGCAAATTGCATCTCCTACAAATACGCCCGAGCGGACCGCACCGCAGAAACACGGGCAGTCACTGACAACAACTGCACGCAACAAACCGTAACACATTTTTTTCTTTTTACAAACACGGCAAATTATTCCTCGGGGTTATTTGCAGTTCTAAGTGGGAGAACATTACAAGGGGTTTATCACCGGGGGAGGCGGCATATCATAAAAACCAGTTTCGCGAATTGCAACTTCGCACTGCAGCTCCGTATGAGTCGCTGTCTGTGGCAAGGTGAAATTGCGCGTTGCGCCGGCGACTTCGCACGCGGTCGCGCGGTGTGATTGTGGACGAGGTGTGTTCCCTGGTTGNGGGGGGGGTTAATGAAGGGTTAACAGCTCGCCGGTTGTAGGGAGGTGGATGTGGGGGGAGAGGAGGGGAGGTCCCACCTCACTCACCTGTATCTCCTGGATGAGCTCTTGCTCGTCCAGCAGCACCACCTTGACGTGGAAGGCGCGGATCTTCCTGCAGAAACACCGCATCCCGCCCGCTGGCAGCGATCACACCTCCGCGCCTGCAAACACACGGCGAGCCCGCAGTTTCAGCACCCTCGCCACCACACTTGCCAACTTTCCTGACAGAAAGTCTCTACATTTACAAACAAAAACACCCAGAAAATCACCACTTATTCTATACTGCTCATAAAAAGTTTAGCATAGATCGCAATCCAAGATGTTTTATCGAATAAAAGTAGTGTACCTTTCATGTTGTACTCCTAATAGCACACAAAGGAGAAAAAAACACAATACTATTTTACAGCATCCCAGTATGGAACAAACAAAAAGGCATAAACTGAAAAACAACATAAAAAAATGAATCTCATCTGTTTCAATAACAAAGACAAAGGTCTTCTCAGATGCATGGACAAAACTTCAATAACGTGTAGGACCTCCACAATTCCTGAGGCACGCTTGTATCCGACGAGGCATGTCGATAACAAGTTCATCAAGCATTTCCTAAGGTTGAACCTACTGTTTTAGTGTACGTGCAAAACGCATGTCGCTGGAGAGGAAGAAGGTAATGTTTACACGATTCACACAGCGTAGATACGATACACTCCTACTAGAAACATAAATGTTACGTATCAGTTGGATACGTCGGGGGATATGCTAACTTTTTGTGACCAGCTGGGAATATGTTAAACTTTTTGTGAGCAGTATATTTCAGATTGAGTTTAGACAAAATGTATTAGGCATCTATTTATATGTTTTATGCAGCTTAAAATATTATCTATTATTTACACGTCATAGTCAGTTCACGGCTACTGCCAATTTTTTTGGAGTCCTTCCAAAGTTCCACTTTCAGTGTATTCTTCCGCCTGGTGTAAACAAATCTTAACCTAGTCTAGAAAATTACACCAAAGGGACAACGAACCGGATTCGTGCGCAATCAATGTAATGGTTTTTGCGTAATAACTATTTCTTACTCGGCGTTATCAATACTTATTTTATCCCTGTTTTTTCATATTAATTATAAATTAAATATTAAAACTTATAAATAGAATATAGGTAAAAGTTCAATTTAACTAAAAATTAATTAGGTACTTTTATGTTAACATGTATTAAACGCTTGTAGTATGTGACTTTTAGTAAACAACCAAACACGTCAAACATAGAGTGATTTTTTAAAGGTTTGATTTTAAAAATACGAAGAACCCGCGAATGGACTAAACAGTCGCTTGCCACCGTCAGAAACTGAAACATTAAAAGTTAACAGAAAAAATCCGATCTGAAAAACTCTAATAACGTATTCACAAGACAACCTTACAAAAGCATAGTACTCTCAAGATATATAGAAATGGATGCTCCAAGTGTTTTCCCAGTGTAGAGTTTCCCAGAACTTCGCATACGAAGGGGTCGAACGGTATCGTTATTCCCGCACAACTACTAAAGAACAAATCACATGCTATAAAACACGTAATCTACATTTCAAGATATCCCCATGTAACCGAGGAGACGAACAGTCCTAACCTAAAGACACAAAAGTGTGATAACCTGGTATCAGAAAAAAATCTTTCGTCTTCCCTGAAATCATCAGATCTGCCCCCATATTTATGCAAGAATCACTCACTTTTCGACCTGACACAAATATGAAATTCGGCCACTAGACCATATCTGAAATCACCACATCCGGTGGGAAAATCACCAGGTTGGCAATTTTGCCGCCATACTAACATACTGGCACGCGAACATTAACAATCCTCTCCCCTTCCCATACACACACACACACAACAATTTTTTTTTTTAATATGTTAAAATAAAGTTTTGCACTATTTTTTATTACCATGGCCTAAGATTTTTTAAGGTGAAGAGAACCCCACCATTTTGGTTTACGTACATTCCTCCATAATTTCCAGATTAAGAATTTAAAAAATTAGTTTGTCAAGGCATAGGGAACATCTTACCAGTTATTTCGAATTCCATCTTCTTTTTCTCCTGTTATTTCACACTTACGACCGTAATTAAAGGTTGCACAATTAATTAATATTTTTTGTCTCACATGGGAACATATGGATATGACTGAAACCGTACAAACTTAAAAAAAATGCTGTCAAGTACTATTGTCATATCAAGCTTTGATTTCAAATGTCCGGTCATAAAGTTTGATTACAAATATCTGGGGCGAAAATCTAAGCACTCGTTCAGAATTCGAATCCCGACTGAGAAACTTTTATTTCAGATAACGTAAACCTAAAGGTTATTAAAGTAAGCAAGCCCTCCACCGACTTGCCTCCAGGAATAAACGAGAGACGTTAACAATCTATAACAGAGAAATGCATTTCATTTCTCAATATCTTCCCTGGTAAATATTCCCTTTACAGAAATATCCCACAAATTTTATATGCACATAATTTTTTTTATATTGTTACATATTAATATTTTAGCTTTGCCAGTAGGCTTTTCTAAAAAGGGGGCGGATGTAAGTGGCGTTGACTTAAATACTGAACTAACCTGAGCTCGCACAAAAGCAGTAGCTTATTTAACAAAAGTCAGGGGTAAACTGAGGCAGGAAATCGCTGCAACAAGCCTTAGACGTAACTACTATTCAGTGGCTTCGCAAATAATTTTCACACTAAAATTAGCTGTTCTGCCTGGAGGTTCTTGGTTAGGGGTGCCAACGCCTAGGAGAGGATCTTGGAATACCAGCAGTGTGAAGACTTCCAGACTCATGGCTAAAAGATTTGAAGTGAAGAAAGCAATTACTTTTATAAGATTACAAATCCTGGTACCTTTCTGTGTTTGGCTTAATGGTAAGGAGTATTGGTCCCTCATATTTTGGACGTATCAATTTTTTACGCAAAACCTTTATTTTAAAACCTAAACGCAAATTTAAACACTGCCCAAAAATTTTCTTTAGCTATTACAATTCACTACTTCGGATATTTCGTTACTACGATATATTAAGTGTTTATTTTGCTGGAAACTGCACAGCTAATAATAGCAAGAGCAATTACCTGTACCCTGTCGGACAGTAAAAGTATTTCCAAGCCTTTGCTGTCGGGTAAAAGCAAAACATTTTAAAAATTCAAAATGGTGGGGACGAGTTCCCGTTAATTGAGCTCAATTTTATGAACATGGAATTCAAATATGAGAGTGGATTTTATAAATATTCAATATTATTTTCAATCATGTCATTGTAAACTTCATGCATACTTGATAATGCACGTTAACATTTGCAAGAACAGTGTTCCTGCCAATCCACTAAAAATTAATACATATTTATAAGCGTTTTGAATGGCTGTTTATTAATTTATTTATTCGAACTGCATATGTGGTCAGTAGTCTAATGTATGTGTGTTTTCAAGAGCGTGATTTATTCAACACCATTACACGCAGGTCAGGGACGAAAATGTGTTGTTTTTTTAACTCTCTATTATTTGGAGTTATTGAGGGTGGAGCGGATACAGTGTGCCCAGTAACTAGTAGCCTTATATCAATTCAGTGACTGTGTGGAACTGTTACGAAAAGAAATTACAACTACGATATTTATTTTACTTCCTACAAAACAAAAATAAACCTAAATCCGATGTCGTTGCTTTCTCTAATTTCCTGCCAACATTACTGCATATATGCCAGTCNTTTTTAACTCTCTATTATTTGGAGTTATTGAGGGTGGAGCGGATACAGTGTGCCCAGTAACTAGTAGCCTTATATCGATTCAGTGACTGTGTGGAACTGTTACGAAAATAAATTACAACTACGATATTTATTTTACTTCCTACGAAACAAAAATAAACCTAAATCCGATGTCGTTGCTTTCTCTAATTTCCTGCCAACATTACTGCATATATGCCAGTCNGAAACAAAAATAAACCTAAATCCGATGTCGTTGCTTTCTCTAATTTCCTGCCAACATTACTGCATATATGCCAGTCAATGTTTACATTAAACTAAATGCGTTACGGGAAGGTTCCTTCCCCCCCACCTCCCGCCTGAAGGTTGAGTGCTTAGCTGCGAACAGCTTATAACGTCGCCTGATTTTTTGCAAAAAAAAAAAACAGTTCCGCGCGCCATAAGAAACAGGTTAACACCGATACGTAACGTCTGTGATTCGCGGACAAACGCCCGGAACGCGTAACTAGTAAACCATCCAATCACGAAAATGGATTCAAGCGAAAGTGTGTTGAAACACAGCCAGTCCAGAAATATTCTCACGAAAGTCAGGCGTGTCTGCAGTGGCGCTACGATCATTCAGAGTGTCAACGAACAAGTTGTAATAAACATAGTAGGGTAAAAGCAGGGAGTGCAATTGGAACCTTTTGCTGTGAGGGATTAATAAACTAACGAGATCCCGTATAGACAGAATGAGGACGGAAATGCGCAGGGGCAAGTAGGCAGCGTTCGTGGAAAGGCCTATCAAGGGTAGAATATTGCCTGTAAAATAAGTGTTTGCGCGTGTCTCAGTAAATAAATGGTCTGATAATACGACGTTTTCAGGATATGTATTGCAGCCACCGTGTTTCATTTTCATAAAAAAATTAATATGTTATATAAGAAAAAATAGCGAAAATGTTAAAACCAGCTTTTCTAGGTCCTTCTTGCACAGTTTCCTCAGGGGAAAGAAAAACGGTACAAAGTGACATCTGTAGTTTAATCCATTGACTTTCATCGCGTTTCATGACATCCTACTGTTACAGATCTAATATGAGAGAGATTCAGCTACCCAGGAATGCGTATCTTGGGAGGGCTCGTCGCAATGCTTTCTTATGGCAAGACGTAACTTCAGGCGTCTAAAATATTTTTGCTAGAGATTTCTCTTATTGACTTCGGTTGGCTGGTGCAGGAAGTGCGTTGCAGAGGTTCGGTAGAAGACACACGAAAAAAAAAACGGATGGATATTTTGCAGTGGTGTCTAAACACGAAAAAACATTTAAGAAAAGTCTCGAAAAGTGCCGAAATGCAAGTTCCTAGTTCTCATTTAAAGTCCCAGGATTGTTTTTTTTTTTTGGGCGTGAATATGTTTTCATAATCAGTCATAGCTGCTGAATTTGTTATATAAAAACCTCAGAGTATAACATGAAAAAAAATATAAATAGGGTCGCCGCTTAAAGTAATATTTTTACGAGTCACCGAAGGATAGATTGCGCGCCAGTTGAGCGCCTTGTGTGCTCTGTAAAAAAATTAGTAATCTTCCTGAACTGTAATTGAAGTTTTAACCTATACATAGTATGTAAACTATAGCGCATATCAGACGGCAAATATAGGATCGTTTAGCAACGCTACTGTACCAAGTTGGAAACTTTCCTACAAATTTGACTCTTTCCTTAGCAAATGCAGGAACGCTACCGTAGATGTATGGCGAAAAACTTTACCACGCACACTCTCTCACTGTACCTATAGACTGATAATGTAAATTTGCGAATAAGTTCTCGGTGTGTGTAGTGGCGAAGGGGCGAGTGGTGAATATATGCTGCGTTTCGACCACGTGTATGTAATAGCAACAAATAGCCATGTGCTTGCACCGTGTGTACGATAATTATCCTAAATGCCTCGCAACGAATACAACTCGAAAGGAAACGTTCGCTTGGTTATGATTTCACTTCATTACCGAAACGTAAAAGGGATACACCGTCCCGTTTACATATATGGCTTTGAACATGCACTCTAGCCTTGGTACTAACCGTTCACAGAGCACGTTCAGGTAGAAACCTGCCAAAGTGGATCTGACAAAAAAAAAACGGCCCTAGCAGATTTCCCTGAGACGTGGCCACAAAAGCCTTAACCTTGGAGCAGTCCTTTCACTTTTAACGAGCTCACGGCAATTTTCACAGTCCGAGTTCTATATTTTTACTCGTATTTTTAGGTGGGAGAATTCCTCGTCACTGAATACCAAATTGGCAGTGATAGTCTCGTCAGACAGATTTGAAGGAAATTACGACAAAAAGTATACTCTTTTATTTGTCCGAGCGTCCCGTGTGTTGCAGACACGTGCCGAGATAAAGGCATTTGCAAAGAGTATGCCAGACGCTGGATTTACAGTTAGTTTCTAACTGACAGGGCTANCGAGATAAAGGCATTTGCAAAGAGTATGCCAGACGCTGGATTTACAGTTAGTTTCTAACTGACAGGGCTAAAAACGTTTTAGCGGAATGCGGATACAAGATTGCGGAATAGCGTTAACATACTAAACACTCACGGAAAACCTGNCAGATCTGAAGGAAATTACGACAAAAAGTATACTCTTTTATTTGTCCGAGCGTCCCGTGTGTTGCAGACACGTGCCAAGATAAAGGCATTTGCAAAGAGTATGCCAGACGCTGGATTTACAGTTAGTTTCTAACTGACAGGGATAAAAACGTTTTAGCGGAATGCGGATACAAGATTGCGGAATAGCGTTAACATACTAAACACTCACGGAAAACCTGNATAAAAACGTTTTAGCGGAATGCGGATACAAGATTGCGGAATAGCGTTAACATACTAAACACTCACGGAAAACCTGCCAATGGTCTTTGGGTAAATACATTAATTGCTCCGTGAAATTCTGGGATGAAGAATGCTTTCTCCTTAACCAAGACGCAATGTTGTCACGTGAGCAAAAATGGCTCTGCAAAGCGACAGTTTGCAAAAGTTCCACAGTTCATGTATGGACCAATAAATGAGGCTCAGCTGTTTTCCCAGATATGACAGTGTTTCATACGTGTACCTTGAAGAAGCGATGTAGAGTAATATATTTAAATATTTACGTGGTTTGCGAAAACACTGCAATAAGTGAATTTCCTCCATGAAAAACAACGATTAAGTAAAATGCGTTTTCCTGTTTTTTCTTTCTTTCTTTCCCATTCTTTGTGGTACAAAAATTACAACAATGTTATTGCTAAATCCTTTGCGCACAAATCTCAAACACAATTTTGAATAATTGCTGTTATTTCAAGCATTTTGTAACTTACACACACACATCATCGTATCATAAAACCGTAATTGTTCTTTGTCCGGGCCACTTTTCCCTACACCAGCTGGTTCAAAACAACACCGACAACGCTTATGTGGTGCGGAACGGCAAAGCGGTCATTTTTCACGAGGGGACACATGTTCGGGAAAGCATGGGTTGGGCGCTGCGGTGCGTCTAAGTTTAACAACTCTGCGGGTGTGGTGATGGGCGTACGTTCTACGGCATGTCACGAAAACACCATCAACCCAACAAGAGCATCAAATGGTGCAGTAAACTACAGAGGTGGTTTGAATTGTCGACCCCCTGCGTGATGACCAAGACTACATAAGGGGTTTTACGAACTTCATGAGCAAATGATGTGCCAAAATGATGATGCATTAATTTTGTCAGGATATTTGTTATACGGTACATTTCACTTCCTCGGAAGGCATCGTGCTACAAAAATGTGTATAGTCGGTTCACGACTGGAAGAAACTTTTGAAAATCAACCTTTGAAAAAACACCCTAGCCGTTAGCTACATGCATATAACATTACAAACAGCGGCGAGCGCGGATACAGTTATGCCGTTAGGTTGCCAGCACAAAGAGAGGAAATAGTTCTAAAGTTTTAACGTAATTGTTAATTTATCGCTTACAAATGGGTTTCGAAAAGACTTGTATCTTATTATGCCAATTATTAATGACGTGATGCTAACGTACTTTGATTTCAATTTTTCTCGCATACTCACAAGATCACGCTCAAGGTGAAAGTAGAGCGGCCATTTGTTTACAAACCTTCGTTCCGTGTGATGTTGGCGAGATGTGGTCGACACATGTGCCAGAGAATTGGTGCGATTATTTTGTTTAACCATTAATAATTCATTTACTGGTTTTTTTTTTTTTT
>NQII01001127.1:549887-564725 GCA_002778355.1 Clitarchus hookeri | reverse complement strand
GCCATCATTACTTATAAATATTTACACAATATTTCGTCATGAATAAAAAAAATGCAATTTTTTAACACAGCAAATAAAAATTTTTAAAGTAAAATAAATAAAATCGATAGTAATTTGATGTGAACTCGAAAGCTGAAAGAAAGAAAGAGAGAGAGAGAGAGAGATAGAGAGGAAAGGAAAGAGAGACAGGAGGAAATAATTCTGCATGGTTTCGCAAAACTCGATTCACAATTCCATTACAAATTTAAAAAATAGCTTTTTTTACTTTTTTTTAAATATGTATTGCTCTAATAACTAAACGATAAAAAAAATATTATTTATAAAGCGATGGAATTATTTCTGTCTTCGCCTTTTCTTACGTGTGGTTTCGTCATTTGTTAAATAGAAATTCACCTTGCAGTTACATTAATCTTTTAAAACTGACATTTGTTTTATAAATCCGATAGCAAAAAATATACACCATGTACGTTTTATGCGTAGGTGTTCTGCCGGATGAAAAATAGTTTTCTTAAATCGGATAATGTGTACATATATTCTATTTGACATACCCTCTGCCTATAAAAGTAATATGGCTGTCGACTCTCCAGAAACATACGTATGTACTTGAAGGGTTAGTGGACGTAACGTTGAGTTCCTTCGGGCATCCCAGCACTCCTGATTCGAGCCTCAGAAAGCGAGCCTCAGCAAGCAGCCTCACGAACCTCACTTCCCCATTTAAAATACATATTCCTCCTCCTCTACCTTCCACTCCTTCTATGTATGATATAAATCAAGTAGGCTACATGGAAGTTGTATTCAGATTGTAAAGCAAGACTTTAGCCTTCCCGTCCGCATCAAGGGAAATGATAGAGAAGACTCGCAGCCACAGCCAGTCACATTGCACCCGTAGCCCCATATTCACACTACTCACGGCAAACAGGATGGCCGGACCGGGAGACGACCCTAGCTCCTCGAGAATGCGAATCTGATGGTTGACAAGTGCGCCACCTTGCTCGGTGTGTGTTTACTAGCGAACTGCACGTGTCCCAAGACGTCAATACCCCTTTACACACTGCCCATTGTGTACAGACATGGCGCTGTGATCTCGAGGGTGCAGTAGAAGACATATATCTTCTGTCCACGTTAGTCTGCCGATCGTGACATAATCAAACTTCCTTTAGGTATTTTGGATGCCAAATTGAATGCTAGATTGCCACCTTCAACCTCACCTTTTCAACTAGATTTCGTTCTGCACGAGGAAGGGATACGTATTCCCTTGAACATCGTGCTTCGACTGTTTGTCAATCCTCGTAATACATATGCTGTAACTCAGGCCGCAGTTTGGCCAACCCCTTGCTAATAAAGATGTTTTGTCGGCACAGTTATTCGTATTATTGTTTGTCCACCACTTGGATATTTATACATTTACTATAATGTTGGCAACAAACTATGAAAAATTGTTTTTTGTTTTCAAGTAATGTTAAAAGTGTAATGTCCATAATATATGGCCACTGAAATAGGTTTTTTGTTATTTTAGGAACATTTATGGTGTCAAATATATTACAATGTTACTTAAGGCATCAGTGATATTTAATTAGGCCCATTACAATGTTAATTTCTACGTAAGGTGGGAAAATACCTAATGGGTAAAAATAACAAACTGAACTAAACGAAATGTTAAATTTTTATAATAAACTTGGACGTTCAAACTGATGAGTGAAACAGCAAACTTCTGATTGTTTCTCAATTAACGTTAAGCTAACCGCCCCGCCTCCTGGTGGTGTGTGCTTCGACTTAAATGCTTGTTTAGCAATAGTAGCGTCGTGGGTTCAAGTCCCATAGCGTCCATGGTGTACACGAACTTTATGTCCATATATTAGACCTCCCGCTAATGAACACCAGTGAAAGGCATCATGACAACATGGCCGTGGTACCGGCCCACCAGGACATAAACAAACCTAGCTGTCCAACTAAATTAACAATTTTTGCCGCGTGTAAAACTTTAAAATTTGTAGTAAAACCTACACTGCTGCTGACATGTACTATGGCATTCTTTATATAGTCCATTCACGGTTACTTCCAACTTTTCTGCAGCCCTGCTTAAGTTCTACTTTCAGGCTATTCATCCGCCTCACGCAAACAAAGATTAACCAAGTCTAGAAAATTACACCAGAAGAACAACGCACTGTACTTGTACGCATTCAATTAAACAATATTTTGCTTAAGAACTACCTTACTAGGCATTACCAACACACCTAGTTCCACATGGCATGTTTAGGAAACAACCGAATACGCCATACATGGGGCGACTTTGCAGAGGTTTGATTCGAAAAGTGTGGAGATACTGCGAATAGACTGTAGGTAACAGTTATTGTGTGTCGAATGTTTCTAAGCGTTCGTTTGTGGAAATCTGCTTTCCTTACCTACGCGAGGCACATTTTACGTAGATGGCGTGTGCAGGCAATGTAGGCATATGAAATACGGACGAAATAATACTTTATTGTGCGAAAGAGGTATTCTAAACTTTTTAAATTTTTAATGGTGGCATGCAAGCATATCTGAAATAAACACCACGATCTCCAGAGTGAGGCGTGATGCAGTTGTACTTTCGTTAATCAAATATAAATTTTTTAATGTGTCGTTTATACTTTTCGTGCAGGACTGACAGGTATCATTTCTGTACTCTATTAATACATCACACACTCAGAGTAATTATACTGATTGAAAATTGAAATGTTTTAATTAAAATGTGACGAAAAAAAAATTAATTTACTATATCCGAGGGTAGGAGTGTTGTCAAATTTTTAAGGGGCATTCGTTTTGTTTTTATAACTTATTGAAACAATTTAAGTGTACTATAAAAAACCTTACTTTTGCATTTACGATTTGTAGAAACCTATACCCGCGCAAACCTATATAATTTCAAATAAAATGATACTTGACAATATTCAAAAGTAACACGTCTTGTGTTCATTCCTTTAATTTCAGTAAATTTACACCGCCGAATAAGTGACTTTCAATGCCGTACAAGACATTTTGAAAGTACGTTGGAAGTGGAACATTTTACTGCGCAAGGCTCTTAAAAGTTGAGTTGGGTTGAGAGATTTGGGCGGCTCTTAACAATGAGGCTTTGAGAGCCGACGTCGTCTTAAAGTAACACAAGGNAGAGATTTGGGCGGCTCTTAACAATGAGGCTTTGAGAGCCGACGTCGTCTTAAAGTAACACAAGGTTCGTGTCGACCACTCCATTCTTCTAACTTCTTCGCGACGTCCGTTCTTTCTGTAGTTAGCTTGATGAAGCCAACAAGTGAATTATTNCACTCCATTCTTCTAACTTCTTCGCGACGTCCGTTCTTTCTGTAGTTAGCTTGATGAAGCCAACAAGTGAATTATTTGGTACCCAGGTAAGTTTTGCAATGTGAAGACAATTTATTGTGTTCCTAAATATGTACTATTATTCACCTAATTTGTTTTCTTTTGTAGCCTATCAACTTTTAATAATTTAGTATCGACTTATTGTGTGGCATCCAAGCTATTTAAATTGTGTTTATTTACAATGCGCGCTGCAACACTTAAGACGATTCCCATGAGTCGATAAATAGCATTTAGAGTTAAAAGAATGATCACTAAATTCACTTTTAGTTCGTATTTACGAAAAGTTTCTCAAATGTTTATTTATACGNTAGAGTTAAAAGAATGATCACTAAAATCACTTTTAGTTCGTATTTACGAAAAGTTTCTCAAATGTTTATTTATACGATGAGTTAAAGTGTTTCATACCGTGACACGACAAAACTCTAAAAAAACACACACACACACACACACATATATTCCTTACCACAGCCACTCTTTTTCCATTACTCATTACTTCCCGAATTGCATCCGAAAGTTTGTTTTTATTTGGTGCTTCTTAATCATGTGGTCTCTTTGGCTCGTGCTCTCAGTTAACGTGGAAACTACATATCAGCTAAGCTACTGAGCATAAGTTCCATTAAATATGGCTTCCCTTCCAATTTACGGCCACTTTGTTAGTGCTTATTTCTTCTATAGCATAAGTTATGCTGCTTTCAACACTATATAATTTTTTTCAAAACTGGCGGGTTTTAACTTCACGTGTGACATCTCTCCAGGCTGTGCTTACAATAAATTGTCATAGACGTAATTACCGGTGCTTTAAGCCAGAGAATGATAAATTTCAGAGCACCGCCCCCATCAGCAAACCAACTTATTATCAGCTCCGTAAGAGAGACACTGCAAGCACGTTGCCCATAAGTAATCCTGATGGATGATGTAGCCACTTCAATAGAAGTGATTGGTTTCTTCTATATACCAGTGCTAGCCCCACCCAAGTCACATACACAGGCTGACTACAAACAAATCTTGTGCTCATTCAGTTATAACGCTGTTTACAGTGCAAATAGTAATTTTAGTACTAATCTAATGCAGACTTGAGACTTTCACTTCCTAAATAATCCTCATACCTGGTTTACCTACATACACACGTATGTCCCAGTCTGTTTGTCATACTTTATGCATATTAATTATTCACGCATAGTTCAGCAATTTGCGGAAAACTGAATATTTATTCCGCACACCCAATATGTTAAACTCAATTTTTAGTTGTGAGTAAATAATGGACATAGTACAATTTACTTATTTTATTAAAAAAAAAAACTACGCATTACGTGGGAAAACTACATGGAACGTAAGATTTTTGCTTCCTATAACTGGATACGACAAAATTATTTAGAGGGTTAAATAGTTGGCGGAGACAATTTTTTTTTGCGTAAATATCGATACTCGAAACACTAATAGTATTTCACCGTCTGCTAAGAGAAGTATGCGTGGAAAGTCTCTCACCAAACAATACGGCGGAGTTATAAAATGACTCCCGTCACTAAGAAAAATTCGCCTCTCGTCGCAGGATATTCACCGTTCCTTCCGAAGTACATTATTGTTACACGTGGCAGCGTGGATTTGTGGAGTGGAGTGGAGAGATTCGGGGGGTTCTTATCATCGAGATCTTGAGAGCTGATAAGGGTGAAATGAGGTGAGTATGATGTAGCGCCGGAATGCAAGGGTAGGGGAACAGGATATCCCCGAGAAAACCCGCAGAAGAGCGGCATCTTTTGGCACGAGTCCCACATTGCAAAATTCTGGGAGCGACCCCGCCGGGAATCGAAACTGGTTCACCTAGGTGGGAGGTGAGTACTCTAACCACTACACCACCGCGGCAGAAGGGAAGGCGGGGTTACAAACGGCGGAACACTACCACGTGCCACAATAAGGCTATCGGGTCTGATGCCACTTCCGCCCATGCAAGATTTAATGACTTGGGTAGTCGTCACGCGAATTCTCCAGTCATCTCCCTCCCTTCCTCGTCAGCGCGACACGAGGTGCGAAGAACCTTCTGGGCCAGGTAAGTACAGCTATATAGGCCTACCTATTGACTAGCTCTGTGTAGAGTTCGGAGACTCGTGCGGCAATTAGCGCAAGACATTTTCCTAGCTAGCGTCAGCGAGTTTTAGGTCGGAACTACAGAGTACGATGTGATTTGTACAATTTTGGGGAAATAACCTGTATGCAGGATAAAGTGAACATGTTTATTTCGTCTCAAAAATGAAACATTTTTCACTAATATCAAATAGAATGTTTCGATATCTCTGAAAAAAAATTATTGTGCCCACCATACTTTCACGTGGTTCCAAAATTGCTCATTCGCTCTAGGATAAAATGATTATAGTAATGCGCAACGATATGACGTTCTCAATCGAATTTTATTTCATATTCTGTGTCGTCATTCATGTTGAAATATAAATATTAACACGAAAATTTTCTTTATCATCACATATCTAAACACAAGAAAACAACCAACAAAATCATGCCAATTTAGAATATTTCTAAAAATAGTAGTAGTTTTTTAAATATGAGTGTTTTTCTATGTTTCTGTATGAATTATTATACACTTTTGTAGAAGGAAAATAAGTTTAGAGGAATTTATTTATTTAGACACTGCAAAATGTTATTCCGATGACACTACACTATTGAACTTTACAAAGGCAGGAGTTTAAACATAACGTAACAAAAGAGGCGTAATTTTAATAAAACATAGTTGTTTATTACATTGTACAGACTTCAACTCAAAATGTATCGCATTCGATGTGTTCACATTGCGTGATTAATGCCATGTTTGCCTAAATGACCTCATACCACTGCTTTAGTTCTTCATCAGCAAACGGGCGATATCCTGCAACCTTAACTTTGCCCTACCATCAGAGCATTATGATACGTGGTTAGGTCAGACATTGCACACACATGAGTCAGCGAGGCTCACTGTACAGTGGACAGCCTATAACAGTTAGGGGAAATGGAACAGAAATAATTTCTTAAGGCGTTTGCGTGATGTACATGTGCGCCATCTCTCCCAAAATAAATTTCGCTGGCAACTTTAAAATATTTATTCTCCAGCAGAGACGAATGACGATGTGGGATAACTTGGCATCCAAAAGCACATGGCGTGGATGGTTTTACATTTCCTCCACGGGACGCAGATNGGCGTGGATGGTTTTACATTTTCTCCACGGGACGCAGATTATCGTGTCTGTAGACGTAAATATTTCATGAAGATGAGATTGGTTAAATAGGAAACTCATAACTAATCATATTTCTCCTTTTTAAAAGATGCATTGAAGTACTGTAACATTATGCGGCACTCTTTCTGCCTGATTGCATGATCTGCAGCAGATAATTTACATACCGAAAGTAGATTTAAACGCTTTCTTACGAAGGTCGTCTTTCAGATCGCGATGACAAAATGAGCTTGGAATTCTTAACTATTCAGACGTTTTCCTTTGCAGCTTCAGAAAATATTCATGAGTGCTATGGATCTCAATTTTGTGAGTTTTCGGCCTGCCTCTGTCACTGAATTCCAAAGCACTTCCGTTCTGGAATATTTTCTTTCCGCAAAGATGAATGTTCGATTTGTACGCTTCTTGAAGTCTTCCTATGCCTTTTTATCTGTCATCTTTCGTACACATGAAGTCGACATATCAGAGTCTATTAATGTTTTGAAGGGAACAGCATCATCTTCTGTGGGGATAAACATGGAAGGCCCACAGGGTGGAACTGCTACTGTTGTAGTCACTGGAGGATGTCGCTACTAGCATGACTGCTGCTGGAGTACATTTGCTGTGGTTCTTGGTTCATGGTGCATTAACAAACATATCTGCATTATTTATATAGCCCAACTTGAATTGATATGAATGTTTTTGGGGAAAATCTAGCTTTTCGAAGCAGTTTTTGCCTATATACGGAGCACAAAACTGATGCAAACTGTGTATCCATTGTCGGTAAACGACCATGTATGTATTTCTTAATACTTCTATAATGTTGTTTACCATCGCATGATTATCTGTACTTGATGTCCTTGGGGTCCCCGGGCATCGCATAAGACAGTGATAGATTCGGAGCACAGAGATGAACAGCGTAGTTACTATCTTCGTACATGAAGCTGGATACTACCCTAGAGGTTTCGTATAGTGAAAACTCATTCCACTGTAGACGGAAATCTACGTTCTCACTAAACACTTCAAAGTACACTGGAGAGCGAAAAAAAAACTAGTATAGGCGTGCTTATGCAAATAACAGAGGTATGGAACCAATCAGAGTAATGCGATGCGGTCGGCAGCGCCTATATAAGACAACAAACGTCTAGCAAAGTTGCTAGATCGGTTACTGATGCTACAATGGCCGGTTATCAAGATTTCAGTGAGTTTGAACGTGGTGTTATAGTCGGCGCACGATAGATGGGACATAGCATCTCCGAGGTAGCGATAAAATTTTGATTTTCGCGTACGACCATTTCACGAGTGTACCGTGAAGATCGGGAATCTGGTAAAACATCAAATCTTTGACATCGCTGCGGCCGGAAAAAGATCGTGAACGTACGGGAAAAAAGACGACTGACAAGAATCATTAAACGTGACAGACGTCCAACCCTTTCTCAAATTGGCGTAGATTTCAATGCTGGGGCATCAATAAGTGCCAGCGTGCGAACTATTCAATAGACCATCATTGATATGCGCTTTCGGAGCCGAAGGCCCACTCGTGTACCATTGTTGATTGCATGACACAAAACGTTACGCCTTGCCTGGGCCCGCCAAAACTGCCATTGGACTGTTGATGACTGGAAACACGTTGCCTGGTCTGAAGAGTCTCGTTTCCAATTGTATCGGGCGGATGGACGTGTACGGGTATGGAGACATCCTCATGAATCTATGGATCCTACATGTCAACAGGGGACTGTTCAAGCTGGTGGAGGCTCTGTCATGGTATGGAGCGTGTGCAGTTGGCATGAAATGGGACCCCTGATACGTCTAGATACGACTCTGACAGGCGACAGATACGTAAGCATCCTGTCCGATCACCTGTACCCATTCATGCCTATTGTGCATTCCGACGGACGTGGACAATTCCAGCAGGACAAAGTGACACCCCACACGTCGAGAGTTGCTACAGAGTGGCTCCAGGAAAACTCTTCTGACTTTAGATACTTCCATTGGCCACCTAAATCACCAGACATGAACATTATTGAGCATATCTGGGATGCCTTGCAACGTGCTGTTCAGAAGAGATCTCCACCACCTCGCACTCCTATGGATTTGTGGACTGCCCTGCAGGATTCATGGTGTGAATTGCCTCCTTCATACCTTCAGACATTAGTCGAGTTCATGCCACGTCATCTTGCGGCACCTCTGCGTGCTCGAGGGGGCCCTACACGATATTAGGCAGGTGTTCCAGTTTTTTTGGCTCTTCAGTGTATATCGAGCTGTAAATATCACCACATTCATTTTTAAAAGTAATACCATAGTGCACACAATGTAAGCCTTCACGCACGTAGTCGTAGCGAGTGCTGGGGTTGTACATTATACATGGTGCCGTCTCCGTGCTTGTAGTATAAGGCAACAAGAACCCTTCTTCATCTTCCTCGCAGTCTAAAGGAAATGGTTCGTTACCATCGTCTCCAGGGTCCATGGTGGCTGGGCTGGCTGTCTGCTTGACTGGTTAACTGCTGCTGACCGCAGACTAGGCAGAAGAAGACTGGATGCATACTGGTACACAACTGGAGGACGTCATGGGGGTGGGGGGAGAGAATGGATGACTCATTACGAAGAGGAATGGTGTACTTTGAATGTAATGGTGAGCATATGGTTGTCCAAACTAACCTGTCCTTGTTGAGAATGGATGGGTGACTATAGCCATCACAATACTCCTTCTAGCATATTACTTCATTGCTGTTTGACCGTCGCAACTTGTATGCAATGCTGCTAGCACCACAGAATGCAGTTACATGCATTATAAGGTTCATGTTACAAGTTAGCATAGGAGGTAGCCATGGTTCCAATCTCAGTAAGGCCACGACATGTGTCCTGCAGTTAGAATCCTTCCTGGATTCCTAGGCTCAGTCCTGAGACGCACTTAGGTCCTTCCCTACCCAGGACCTCCGACTCTCTTCTAAGTTTTAAGCTATGTTAGGAAATATTACATAAATAAACACCAAACACACTGATAGGAATCCACATGTTCTTTGAAAGAGAATATAGACAATCTAAGACACGTAAGTCCTAGATAATATTTTTTCCTGTGTGAGAAAATATTCCGCCAGCTTGATGCATTTATGTTGAGCTGTTCTTTACGCCTGAAATTTGCACGTTTCAGTGTGGTGTGACCCTAAAGGAATGCACAATTCCGTTAAAAATTTGCCCTAACAGTAAGCGGAAAATGTTATTTAGGACTACCCTTTCGTAATTTTTCTAAATTGACTTTCAGAAACTGTTAAAATAAAATTTTAAGGCCATTAAAAATATATATTTTTATTTTGAGGATATTTTATGGCTTCGTTACATGATATCAGTTATAAATTGATAAAAATGAAAAATGATTTGAAACATTACATTCAATATGGCTTTTACTTAAAATATTGACTCGTATAAAATAAAAAATAGGTACTGACACAAAGTTTAGTTATAAATTAAGTGTTTCTCTAAGTTACAGAAGTGACATTATATCAATTTATTTTACGCTTGGTTCATCTGCAATAGTTGTTTTAACATTTAACTGCTATAATTTAAAATTGTATCTCTGTAGATAATATTGAATAGTGGACGGACACCCCACAAAATAACCAAGAAAATGTTCTCGTGACAATGTGATGACATGAGAAACTATTTTGAACTGTGGAATTTTTTTTTTAATTCTGAGATTTGTACAAAAATATATTAAGTTAGGTGTCATATATTTCATGTTGTGGTTTAATTAAAGTAATTGTCCACCATTTTAATAATTTTTACGATTATTATTTTATGTCTCAAAAAAGAATTAATAATAGGCTAGAAATGTAGACAATAATGTTCTACTCTTGCAAACCTTGCATTCCCGTGCGAAGCGAGTATACGTTCGCGCCCTCCACGAGTGTGTGTTCCCGATCACTCTGGTCAAGTCGGAGGCAATTAAAAATGCCCCGCCCCCTCGTCAATAGTATTTCCTCGCCCACCAATAAAGAACGTGGTTCCTAACCCCTGTTCCTCCTATAGCATTTCATATTAATGCGTGTAGCAAGTTTAAACTGCTGTCCTGTCGAGAGGGTTTTACAGTTACTATGCCGGCTTTTCCTGCTTCCTTCTTGGTTATAGGTTCAGCTAAAGGTACACTCGTGGAGGTAGCCATATAGTGCGTCTAGAGTACAATTTCAATCCGCATTAGTGGCTTGAAGAATCCCGCTTGTAACGTTACTATAGCCAGATCCAGACTGGACTGAAGTAGGAGAGGAGTGAGTACCTAATCCACTCCAGCTGGCAGGTGGACTGGAGTAGAGAGTCCGGATTGAAATTTAGTATAAAAGCTACCGATAGGAGTGAACTGGGAGTGAGAGCAAAACAAATGTCGCCATTTTGGAAGTGTATTGTTCGCATGTTTGCACGTACGGAGTTTGAAAATTTGTTTTAAGCAAAACCTAAGCTAACTACTAGGGTAATAATGTCCAAAAAGAAGGAAATGTAAAATGTTTGAACCGAAATTGATGCACAGATTTATGAAGCGTAATGCTGGAGAAATAAATATTAAAGTTACATTATGATAAAATATATAAATATAGGAAACGAGAGATTTTTGATTTTCTAAGAGTATTAAAATACGCTAGTTTTACAATAACTCCGTTACAAGAATAGTTATTTATTTGTCGACTGTCGTTTGTTTTCTAGTTCACGCACTTACCGAAAGATGTCACTACACAGCTTTCAGTCCGTGAACACTTCATCTTCGCACTTGTTTACATGTCAATCCGGGCTGCAAACTATACTTTAACCGCGACTTTAGGTCCATGTTCGCTCCGTGTTCGCTACGGTTAACTCCAGCCTGAGTTCAGTCCAGTCCGAAGTTTGACTCTAAACGTCTAAATGTCTCCAATCGCGGTCATGGCTGCCCAGTCAATCTCTGCCGCGATGCACGACCTCTCTTCCTTAGCCGTGAGACGCACTTAGGTCCCACCCCTACCTCGGACGCACACTGACACTTACATTAGGCTAGTTGTGGATAAAGATGTTCGTTGTTGACGTCGGCAGTTTTAGATTGACTCAGACTCGCTAGCTACTTGTGTAACTTCCCCCAGTTTCTACCACGCTACTAGAAAAACTACAAAAACCCTTTTCTGAATGCCTTGAAGGTAAAAACACTCACACTTCTACGATATTCTGTACATACAAGTCAACTAAATCAAAATTGTATACATTTTTCAAAACTTTACAGAATAAATAAAGGAGCAAGTGCAGTTATCTAATTTAATTTAAATGTTGTATAGTATTTCCATTTATTCAGAAAATAAAATTGGATTTTTGTACATTTTTACATTTTTGGAATAGTTTTTTCCAAACTTCAAAACACGAATACACAGCAGTTTTGTTTTAAATAAATGTGCTTTAAATTATAATAACTCAATAAATCAAAGTGAACTAACTTTTGTACCCGGAAGTACATGAACAACAGTTGTGAGTACTTGCTGGTCTCTCCAAGTCTTTCGTTTGATGGATCTCATGAGACTTGTTACTGTTGCTCCAGCCATTAGGCTGTATAACTAAGACAGCGGCTCGGAGTTTCAGGAAATCCCAATATTTTATTTTGTCCGCCCTTTCCCAGAAAGCCGCACACCGTGTGCTGTCCACTGAACCACTAGGGACGCACCTAAACATCCCGACAGCTGCGGAGAAGGAATGGTGGAAGGAATGTTCATAGGAACGTAACTGTCTCCGCACCTCGTCGACTGCTTGCCGGCATTAACTCCAGATTATTGTACGTGGCGTCGTCTTGAACCGTGCGTCATTGCAGTCTTCTTTCCCCGACATGCACCTTAGCACACAGTAGTGGCTCCGTTGTAATGAATCTAACCCGTCAAGTCCTCGTATCCATTATATAGTCAATTCGCGGTTTATTTACGCTTTTTAAAACGAACCTTTGAACAATCATCCTATGTATGAAGTGTTTGGTCGTTTCATAAATGTACCATCTATCACAAGCATGTTATACTTCTGGTAACATAACATGTTTATAATTTTTGGCTGAATTGAATTTTTACTTGCATTTCATTAATAAATTATAATAAAACATTTATATTTGATATGATTAAAGTCAGTGATAAAATAGGTATGTTGGCAATACCTAGTAAGAAATAGTTCTTATGCAAAATACTATTAAACTGAGTGCGCACGCATGATACACAAGGAACCAATGTTTTGAATATTTCCCTTGCGATAAATCTGACCTGTTGAAATTCCTGCTGTTCTCATTTGTACATGGTTGATGCTGACGAACGCACAATTCGTCGTTCACTGGTTGGGTCAGGGACACTCGACACAAAGCACATTACAAGTATAAACCATTCCAATACTTCAGCTCGTAACTGAATTCGGGACTGAAGCCTCCTCCAGGATGTTTCAAATATTTGTCCAGCAGTACAGTTTAGCTCTGGCATGAGGACCAAATGACGAATTACCTTTACGATATCACATCGAAACATATTACAGAATAATACAATGATTTTGACTTATAAATATGTAATTATTTGCATTGAGATAATGCGTAAGTGTACAATATAGTTAATTTAATACATGTATTTTTCGAGGAAGGGAAAATAACATTTTATGGGCACTTATAGTTAATTTTGGCCCTAATTTTAGTTAAGACTTGAGCTTATTTGCTGTTTTAACTGTTAGCAACAAATGTGCTTTAATCTTTTTTGTGGTTTAGTTATCGGAGGGTAGGAAAAGAACAAAAATTGCCGTTTTTATAAATAGAAAAGTAAATACTACTTACCAAAATTTGGACCAAAATAACTCTAAATTCCTTCTTACGGTACCCGGTATTTCAGTGCTAGCATAGTAACGATATTCTCTAAGGATTTCACATATTTACACGCCACTATAAATCATGTTCCAGGTTCCGTGCGAGTGGAGACGGCCATATCAGTATCCATCTCCAGGAAGCCGGTCCTAGGACTGGTCCTGAGGTGGATGCTGACTATATGCCTTGCCATGATATGGCACTTCCTGGGGTAAGAACGCAGCAGCACTAATACTACTTATATTATATATTGGGACTTAGGTCTCAAAAACTGTCACTACTTAGACCTAAGTAACCACGTGTTGCTGTGAATCACTGATATGCTCTATTAATGTACAATTCTTTCGGTAACTCAACACAGTATTACAGTTTGCAGAACATAATTATTTATGATAATGGGAAGCTGAATCAATAAGGTGTTGAGTCGTAAGTATTTCAGCCTTTCGTAAGGTGGTTTGTTTTATGCCCCTGGAAGTTATATTATATTGCTATCAAAGATGAAATGAAAGAGAGAGTACATTTGAAAACATGACTGTTTAGGTACCTTGTAGGAATCAAACCACTAGATTCGAGAATGGGTTGTATCCTACGTCTAGGTTGGGATTGCCTGGCATCTTGTCAGAGGAGCAACTTGTTTTCCTCCGAGCAACACTGGACATGTATATGGGTAGGTACCTAACCTTGAGCTTGCTGTACCTTGCCGCCTCCCACAATGACTATGGAGATAGTTTAGTAGCGGTGGTCAGTAAATGTGCAGACGTTGCAGAAACTTGCACTGGAAATTCTCGTCCACGCGGTTTTGTACCTCTTTTCTGTGTAAAGGACTCTCATGTTACCCCAGAAATGGTTTCTAATAAAGTGAGGATTTCAAGAACGTTTCTGGTGAACAAGGCTAAACGGAAAAAGTGAGATAAAAACAGAGAAAAAATATCTGTACGTGAAAGGACTTCCGGTGTGGTTGGTTGCAGCTTCGGTGTCCTTTTCTATTGCTTGGAATTTTGTTGTGGACTGTGTGTTTTTGCTGTGACTGAGCGGATCTACCTGCCTTTTTCAACCTGTGAGATTCATTGACGTCTTTTGAGCAGTACATGTGTGCACCGAAGCATATCTGTTCCAATGTCGACTGTGGTTGGTACTGCCGGATAACCTCCACGCCTGGTTTACTAAAATAGGTATCTCCCCCACCCCCCGCATTTCGCAGGCTGGGGAGTTTGAATGACAGGCAATGGCTATGGTATCGGTTTGGTGGTGGGCCGGTGTACTACTCTAGGGCCAGGCCGCTGGGAACGAAGCAGTAATTTCTCTGTGGAAAAATTCAACCGTATGGAAATGGACGAGACTAGAGGTTAGATCATTTGTCCGCTCCGTGAGGAAGATTCACAATTGTCATGAAAAAAAGAAATGAGATGCGCAGGCTGAACTCCGCCTTGTTAGAGGCTCCCTTTAGTGGGCGGACCCCTCTGGATGTGC
>NQII01001127.1:506842-549827 GCA_002778355.1 Clitarchus hookeri | reverse complement strand
GGGGGGGGGGGGGGGGGGGGGGGGGGGGGGGGGGGGGGGGGGGGGGGGGGGGGGGGGGGGGGGAGGCAGCCTCAAGCCTACGAGATCGATTGCGGTTTGTAATTGTGCTGGCAGTAGCTGATTTCTTTTTTTCCTAATTAATAATATTTTGCCCATTGAGCCAGGTGAACAATACAAAAGGTGATACAACTGAGAATGATATAATCCCTTTGGATATAGTCTGCGTTATGCCGGGATTACGATGCCTTCACGTTACACGTAACACGCATCACGCTACACTTTTACGTACAAACGTGGCCCTTTTGTGTAGTATATTATAATGCTTCACGTAAGCATGCAATCTTTGTGCACTGAATGAAACGTCGGGAATAATTTTTGTTGCTTTCAGATAGAAAACTTTCAAAATTCTTGTTATAGAGGCGTATCTGTGGTTTAATATTGATGAGGCAAGAACAGGTTGCGAAAGTATGACTTTCGTGATTCATACAAACTTTCAAAACTACTAAGACATCGTGATAATATCAAAAAACGAAATGTCTGTAGGAGATGTAGTCACGTTTTTCGTGTAAATGTAATAAATCGTATGCAATAAACTTTGATATGCAGAGAAAATTAAAATTCTGGTTAATAAACTAAGTCTTTTAAAATGTTCAGGTAAATGGTAAACATTCTGTATATAATGCATGTATTTGTACATCTCTGAGAAACATAATTAACAAACTGCGGCAATGTTAAGTTCACTAAATTTTTACGGATTAAAAAATAATAAATTTTAGTCTACCTTCTATTAAACATTCGTCCTCATTCCCAGGAGAAAGTCGTGGTTCATGAACTAAAAACGTGAGAAGACGAAATCGCGAAAATAAAAACAAACCCATGAAAAGTAAAAATAACATAACGTCCTTATTGTGATTGGACAGCGAGATCACGTGGTACAGAGTCATGCATCACGCGTAAGCTAGACATTGACAAGCTTTGTCATCACGTTAACGTTACATGAAATGTCATAATAGGTCTCCTTGGAATACATTAGTCAATGTGTAGCCTCTTACGTGAACGTGTTCCTCGTTACGTATTACGTGAAACGTCATCGTAATCTCGGCCATAGCGAGAGGATGTTACATTTCTTGTCTCAGTCTTGTTTTTCTCATAGCTCCTGATCAGGGTTGAACTGTAAAATTTTTTAATTATTAAATTTTGTTATAAAACTGCATATGACGTGCGTTCCCACGAAATAACGAGATCGTTAAAAATAGAGAAAATTTTGTTTGTGTTGGAATAACACAATAATGACATCTATGTGGTTTTTACGGACAAGTGAGCACATTTGAAAACCCTGCTTAAGATCAACATTTTTCTCTTGTGTAACCTCCCGCTGTATGTAGGATTTGCATTCATTTACTACATTCACTTCATTCATGCATTATCCAAGTGAAACTGGATATTTTTGGAATGTAAATGTGTTAATAATATGCCAACTCGTGCTCTTGTGCATATAACACAGGTAACACTGACTTCAGTAGCTTCTGCGCTATTTTTCAAAGGCTGGTTTCAAACGTGCTCACTTTACCGTGAACAGCCTTTAGGAGAGAAAATGTAATTGTAAAAGAAATTGATGTCTAGTTTTATAAGAGACCAATAATTAAAATGTTTCGTAAGGTTAGGAATAAGTTTTATCTGTCGACAAGAATTCATGCACCCTGGAACTTTTCTACTTATTCAACGTAGAGAAGAAAGGGAGCGATACCTGCTGCTCTAGCATGCGCGCTCAGCGTCCCGTCACTCCTCCGTGCAAGGCGGGAGTGACGTGTTCCATCGTGGCACTCTGCCATTCAAATTTGATCTGTAACAGTGGAACTTCATTACACGCGATGGAAGTCTGCAGGTTTATCTACGCTTGAATGGTTTTACTTTTCTCCTAGCTCTTAAGTAACTGCTCAGGCAAGCTCTGAAAATACAATTTGTTTTGTAATTTTCAAAATGTTTTTATACTTCACATAATAAAAGTAATCCCATACTTTTTTTTCTACCTGGCGAAGTTTCTATTTCGAGAATGGTTATTTAGTGAGAAAGGGGTAAACTTGCAATCAACGAACGGAACAAAAACATTTTGTACTAACTCTTAATGCGGTAGTAACCCTTCCACCTCGGATATATTTTTGTTTGACCGCAGCTAAATTTTCAGATGAAATGTTTGAAAACTAAACTAAAGGTTGTTAGGGCATAGGGCTTATCTTACCAGCTATTTTTAAGTCCACAATACTCTATCCATTTTGTGTACGATGAATCTGGAAGGGTAATAATTATTAACTCGTTATTTATCATTTTTTAGTCTAGCATGCAAAAATACAGCGTGAAATAAAACTACTGTGTTCTCAGGAAATTTGTAAAGTAGTTCTGTATGTAAAAATATTTAATGAAACACAAATAAACACAAGGCGGCAAGGGTATCACCGCCTCAACAGCCTGCTGAGTCTGTTGTACGGCATACTGACGGCGTGTGTATGTGTGTGCACAGGAGCGGAGTGGCCGAGGTCTAGGGGAGAAAGCGGGTCTGCTGCTGCACGCCGAGTAACAGCCAGCAGACGCCACCCACAAGGTAGGTTCTTTCAAACAGCATACATTTTAAAGTTAAATATAATTATTATCTAGTAATATATAACAAGAAAATTTCATAGTACAAGAAAAAATACACATCACGCATAATATACAAGAAGTTTGGAGTATAGTGAGACATGACACTTGGGTGGTAGGAGTTATGTAGTTCTTTGTGATCAACGGAGAGCGCACTGACGCCTTGGTAATGCCTGGGGCAAGCTTATAATCGTCCACAACCTCCAGAAACACTTCCATAGCTCATAAGAGAGTAGAGAGTGGAGAGATATGGGCGGCTCTTACCAGCGAGGTCTTGAGAGTCCAGATCTCATAACCACAATTTTTGGAGGTAGTGTTCAAAAAACTGATACTGTAGTACGGCGGCCACTGGTCTCACACTTGTTGGATTGGAGACATGCCAGGCATTCACCAGGCGCCATCCACACCTGGGCGCGAGGATCACCAGTGCCCATAACGAAGCGGCACTCGTCACTAAACACCACACATCACCAGTCTGTGGTGTTCCACATTGCTCTTGCCCGGTAACACGGAGTCGCAGTTTTTGCAGTGTTAAGGCCAGCAAATATAATGGGCGCTGTGGTCGTAGATTCACCTTCGCAAGGCATCGGGAAGTGGTTCGTAGGTAAACAAAAGCCTCTACACTGGCCAGTATCATGTCCCGGGTCTCCATGGCAACCCACCCGCGACTTACGCATGATCTACCGATCCAGTTGACTGGCATTTTACACCGTCCTTCCTGAGCAAATACTCCGTCTACAAATTCGAATATATGTGTGAAAAATGGAGTTATAGTGTATAATAAACGAAATTCTTTCAAATCAATGTGATTTACATACAGCTTCTTATACATTAACTAATTTGTTACATTACCTAAATTAAGTTTTCTTCTGTAATCACGTACGCATGTAAACTGTTTATTTGAACGCACATTTGACATTCATTTTCATACATTAATAATTACAAATGAGTATGCTAACGAAATACGCTTACAGATTTAAACATGATAATTTCTTGTCAATTGAATAAAGTATACGAATTTAAAAAATATATATTTTACTTTACGTTGTTGTAAAATGGTTATCCAATTTTTTTAATCTACATATCATAAAATACTATTATTTTTTGTAAAATAACAAACATATTTTTTTATAAATTATTCAGGTAGCAGATCACATGTAAATAAAATTTGTATTATTATTTGTTATTTGCACGACAGGAAAATATACGCGTGGTAATATTCAGAAAGCTGTAAAACAAACAGGTATTCGTTTGATGTTACCGCCTTCTATTGAGGCCACGGTGGTGTAGTGGTTAGACTACTCGCCTGCTGCCTCGGCGAACTGGGTTCTATTCCTGTCGGGGTCACTCCCGGAATCGGGCCGGGCGGTGACTCTAGTTAGCGGGTTTTGTCGGGGAACTCCCTTTACACCGCCCTTTCATTCTATACTCACCCCGCTTAACCCTCATCACTCTCTACGTTAAGAGCCGCCCAAATCTCTTTGCTCACTCACCATATTCACTTATTTATACGTTCAAAATTCTCGTTGAATATAATATACATATCAATATTTCGGGCGCAGAAAAATTTAGAAAAGAATTTATGTGAGGTAAAATTATTGTGTAGAGACCAAAAAGGAAATTTTTGTTTCAATCTCTTAAATTCACTTCAAATTAACTAAGTTGTAGTTTGTGTTGCCTACAGAATTATATGCATTTATAAAAAAATTGCTAACGTATTAATTATACTGACGGGGGTAGATTGCTAGGTGTGCTTTGGTCCATGATTGTGTAATGGGTTAGATTACATATAAATTTACACAGAAACTGAATTGATTTAACCAGCCACATGAACTACAATCACATCTTAAAAAACATAAATTTATTAGGTCTTTCAGCAGTTAGACAGACGGCACTAACCGAAAACATCTCTGTTAATAATGGTATTTTCTATATGATATTTGTCTATATAAACAAGATAACAGGTCTCTGTTTCGTGATTAGATGGGCGCTGTGATATTTTCAATGTTTCTTTTCATAACTGAGTGGCAAATAGGTTTTAGTAAAAACCGCTCATTATAATTCATAATGACAATTTGTAATTTTATACATGATATGTGTGATGTAATTTTGTTACAGAATCGCAACAGCGATGGCTTGGCTTAGCCGCCCGGCCACAAAACACCTGACTTTGACGCAGCAGCTTGCCTTAGCCGGCCGGCTGCTGCAATCCCCGGCTTGTGTATCGCCTGCATTACACCGGCAGGCGATTATGTGGAACTAACTCCTCGCCACACTCTACGGAGTAAAAAGAGGGCTACCGCTGGGCCTAGGGGACAGTTCCCTAGTGCGCTCAAGGTAGATTCCTTCATCTTCCTTCACACATGTACACAATACTCCTCCTTCCTCTTCCAAACATGGACATCGCACTTTCCTTGTATTTTGTCACATGTAGTCTATCCTCCATAGTCTCCCTGATCAATATCATTTCGTATTTCATATAATTTACAGATACCGAATGCAGAATGGTTGTTGTCTGGCCCCCCCCTTTTTTTTTTTAGCGGTTCTCTTTATGTTATAACGGCCAATAACATTTCGGACTGTTGAAATCTGGACTGATTAAAGTAGCACTTTGAATGGGTGTGTTATCGACTTTAAAATATTTAATATTGGATCTTTAAATAAGGATACATAAATTGTAAAATATTTCAGTTTTCGTCAAATTATTTACTGGGAGCGATTTTGGTTATTTGATTGCATTAATTTCTTTGATGTGATTTTGAATTGTATTGATTAAATTGATTTAATGTAAATATAAGTTATAGCAATTTATTGTGAGATAATAATATGATAATATTTTATTGTTTCTAGTATTTGTAAATAAATTTGAATCATTTTATTAAACTTCTTATTTAATTTAGATCTCCATCCCTTAAAGAACCAGGCTAATCCAAATTAATGTGTGAAATTGTAACACTGGTGTCATAAGTGGGAATGAGGCATTTTATTTTTAAAAATTTGATTGTTATCAGCAATACTGTAATATACAAACGGGTAGTATAATTGTGTAAATATAGTAAAAGTTGTATAAAAATTCTAATGAATTATTAAGAAATTTGTGAATACTAACTAGGAAAATGTCGCAGATATTGAAACACTCCCTGCATTAACCGAAGGACTGGGTAACAGAATTGGTAGAGTTAATAGTCATGTAATTAGTAGAATTATTTGTGTTATTGAACTGGTAGACAATAAAATAGATAGCGAGAACGATAATGTCAATAGGATAATATATAGTGGAAATAAAAATGTGGAAAAAATAATATGCATTGTAAATTAAAATGTGGATAGAAAAATCGACAACGTGAACGAAAAATGTGGATAGTAAATTGACCATGTGGCTCGAAATGTAGAAGGTATTAATGATTAATTGAACAATAAAATAGATTGCATTGACAAGGAAATTGAAAGTATTAACGAGAGAGCTGACAATTTCGAGCAGGAAATAAAACAGTAAGTAAGCACCGTCTAAAGGAATCCACGAATTCCTACAGAAGCAGGGAAGAAGACATGAAGCAGCTGTGGAGGAGCTGAGATTGACCTACACCGAGCAGATGAGTGCGGGCAGCGAGTATAACAAAGAGGCTACTGCAATACGGCCGTTGCAGATGAAGCCCAGTAGCTTAGCTGAGTGGCTATACGCCTCAACCAGACAGACACTCTTACACGAATACCGGTAGTAGTTCGAAACTGTTGCCGCCCTGAATGGCTGGACCGACGAGCAGCGAGCATACTACCTGGCAGCTGTACTGAGAGGATCTGTACTGAGCATACTGCAGTTTCTGACCGAACTAAATCAACTGGAATACTACACACTGGTGTCGTCCATGGAGCTACGGTTCGGAGACCGATATGTGTGAAATGCCCACCTTGCACAACTGCGGAGCCAAACCAAGTGACCAAGGGAACCACTGCAGGAGGTTTAGCAAGACATTGTGCGGCTGTCCCTTCTGTATCAGGAGGGCTGCCCCTAGTAGTTACGTGATGTCATCGCAGTCGGATTCTTCGTCGATGCTATCGCTGATACCACAGTGCGGCAAACTGACGCTTCCTGCGCCTCACACCACACAGCAAGCCCTGGCACGAGCACTTAAGGTGGAGTCAGCAAGACATTCATCATTGCCCCGATGTGAAAGACGACGAAGAAAGAGACGAAAGCAGCAAGAGACGACCATGATAGACATCGCTTCCAGAGTCCGTGGATCATACATTCGAATTCCCCATTCAAACGACCTTTATGTTGTGCATGTGGACAGCTGGCAGATAGACTGATTGTCCTCCACCAAATTATATGTGGGAACTGCCAACAAGAACAAGAGAAAACCTTGACTGGAGGCAAAATAAGGTTGATTCAGAATTACTACAGAGAATTAGAAGACTTTCTTCTTTGAGCCAAATAACTTGGCAGATGTAATGTTTCATGCCATCACATTGTTACAGGGGATACCTGGCTCGTAAAGCAGCCACCATTGCGACTACCGATAGCTTCACATGAGACAGTTGTTGGCATTCTCTAAGTAATGAAATAGTTAGATGGGATAGATACATCAGTCATTAAATGGTATTCTCCCCTCGTGTTTGTTAAAAATAAAGATGGCAATATGAGATATTGTGTTGTTAACTTACAAATGTATTATGTGGCCAAGAAAGATTCTTGTAACCACCTAGGATAGTGGTTTCCTACTTTATAAATGAAGAGCAGTTACTGGCAATGCTAATTGGCCCATGAAGACAAGGAAAATACTGATTTTCTGTGTTGAAGATAGAGGAATTTGGCAATTCTAGGTTATGCTTTTTGTGTTATGCTAAGCCCCTGCCACACTTTAACTACTAATTTAAAAACTCCTGTCCTTACACATTTTCTAGGTGAACCTAGATCACATTTTGGCCACAGGAGGTATATCTGAAGAGCACCATACACCCCTAGAATATTAATTTCAGAAAGAAGCTACAGCCAACATGAAATTGTTTCCTGAGTATTGCCACATTTATAATAGAAAATCAATTTTTTGGTGCATGTTGTGTCAACCCAGGGAATTTAATCTGGCCCGGAGGAGATCAGAAGAATAAGAGATTGGCTCCAACCAACCAACAAAACTGAGGTGCGAAGTTTCCAGGGATTATGAGCTTAATACTGTCGATTTATGCCTGGGTTCACCACGATCGCTAAGAATCGGCATTAAATGACTTGGGGGAAAGGAAATTTCATTAGATCCCTGAGTGAGAAGTTATTTTTAATAGGCTATTGGAAATTCAGGTGTCTCCCAAAGTACTGTCCTTCCAGAATAGAGTATGTAGATTCATTTTGTATAATGATAGAAATTATTTAGGCATCAGGGCTGTCATATCTCAGATCCAGGATTTAAATTAGAGGTCACTGTATCTTTTTAGTCAGGTACTACAAAGTCCCGAGAGAAATTACTAAGTATCACATGGAGCTTCTGGCTGTGGAGGAGGCATTTGTACATTTTAACTCATACCTTTTTGGCAGATACTTCGTCCTAAGATTTGATCATGCTTTGTTAAGCTGGTAACTAATTTTCAAGAATCCCGAAAGTCAAACAGCCCAGTAGATAAAGAACCTGCAAGAATATGACTTTGGAATACATTATAGGTATGGACGCCTATACAGCATTGCAAATCAACTTTCCAGGAGACCAGGAGAAAAATGTGTATTGTGAAAGTTAAGAATTAAGAGAATTCAATAATCTATATCTTGCGGTGGGTTACCCACTTCGGACGATAAGGGCTCTGCACGAGTAGGATGTTTAATAAATTAGTAACAAAACAGTCATTCCTGAATCGTTACACGCTTTTACTTGCACTGTAAACTTGAAACAGTGAGAATTGAGCCAAATCAGTAAAGTGAAATCAGCGAAAAGTGAGCAACTCAGCTAGAATGTGCAATCAGTCTCGTCTCTGATTGGCTATCGCCAACTGGAATCCTGGCAGGGACCATCGGCAGCCATTTTGGATGATGTCACGAGTCAAAACTCCTGCTCTGGTATTCCTTTCCTATGGTGGCCATTTTGCCAGCCGGTACCGATGACAATCTTGTTCCCTACTTCATGCTCTTGAATTCCACCCTACCTGTCCAATTTCATGATCTCCACCCAGCCAACGATGGCTACGCGAGGCTCTCGAAAAGGTCTCTGGCCACACGAGGTGTAGCCAGAACCCATTCCAGTTCCTGCGGACTGGAAACGGACTAAAGTAATAACGATCCCAAAACCCGGATAAGACCCCTGCCTTCCCCAAAACCAGAGCCCGATATCACTCCTGAACTCACTCAGTAAAATATTTGCAAAAATACTCCTCACGCGATTAAAAACTCGCGCTGAAAATAAAACGATCATCCGAAAAACACAATTTGGCTTCAAATTCGGACATTCCACAACACATGCACTTGCAAACTTCGTCACGAACAAGCAAAATACTCTAAATAATAAACAAACCACAATCGCTCTTTTCTTAGATATTGCCAAAGCCTTTGATAGAATATGGATCCCGGGCCTGCTACAAAAACTAATCAACTTTTAATTCCCGGACTGTTACATTAGTTTATTAAATAGTTACTTTACAAACCGCGAATTTTTCGTTTCAATAGAAAATTCGGAGTCTTCCACCCACCCTTCACCACAGGCGTGCCACAGGGTTCCGCCCTGTTACCTTTTATATACAATGTGCATACTGCAGACATTCCCAGAGCCTATGCACACGTTCAGATGTATGCCGACGGCACTTTAATATACGCAAAAGATAAAACACTGGCTTACGCACACTTGCTTACACAACTCCAAATATACGAGCTCAGGCAGTGGTGCGAGCGCTGGAAAATTTAAGTAAATACAGAAAAATCCCAGGCCCTACTAATAACTAGGAGAAGAAACGAACTAAACGCGAAACGAATCAAATTTGACGGTGTAGAAACCCCTTACAGTAAAACTGCTGAATACCTAGGAATAACCATAGGCAATAATCTCCACTGGGGTAAACATATCACTAACATTAAAAATGCAGCAATATCAAAAATTAGACAACTATACCCGCTGCTTAGAAACCCTAATCTTCCCGCGAGATTAAAGTTATTAACTTACACTGCTATAGTCAGATCAGCAATGACGTACGCACACGAAGTCTGGAGAAACGCGGCTTAAACGTTAATTAAGAATCTGCAAGTCGTGCAAAACAAATACCTCAGAGTGATAGGAAACGCTCGCAGATTCACTACAACGGTAGATTTGCAGAACGTACTTAAAAACTCTTTTATTGGTAACAAACTCATAGCAAGAAACAATCAATTATACTATAACACGGCCTTATATAAGAACCCTGTAATTAGGAGACATGGAAAATATTCCCCATACATTACGTAACAGACGACCTAAAATGTTGCGATTACAAAATTAAAACGTAATTAGGAGATCACATTATAAAAGAAAGCAACACAAAAACCCGCGGCCGGCAGGAAAAATTTAATGTTGGTCCGGGACAAAATTGCCCACTTTTAACTAAACTAGTTGGTGCTCGCGCTGTGCAGCTGCTTTCACCCAAACAAAAAAAAAAACAAAATCCCAGACTACACAATACACAGGCAAGACAAAACTCACAAGGGGGAGGAGTCACCATATTAATACTCAGAACCTTTTGTCACAACATTCACCACTACCACAGCTACATCACACAGAAGCCATAGCCATATACATTTACATTCATAATCAGCCAGTCACCATCATAGCAACATACATCACACCATCCTCACCCCTCGACACGAGCGAGATAGACATCATACTACAAGCATATCCGCGAGTGCTAATAGCAGCACCCTCGAGACTGCTGACAACTCCCTATGGAAGATGATGCGGCGCCTAACTGGTACCTACTTCACAGTCCCGCCACTCACACGTGCCCAGGGGGTTACCTGTACCGCCGGGGATATGGCAAATGTGCTAGCCCGAGCTCTGGAAGAAACTTTCCGCCCTAACGACGGAGATGGGGACGCAGAACACCAGCGTCACATCGAGGAAACCCTGGCAGACGTACTGTGTGGGGAAACCCCCGAGGAAACAGAGGAAGTAACCACCGCCAAGCTGATGTCAGCCATTAAAACCATCCGCCGCAACACAGCTCCAGGCGAGGACAATATCTCTACAACCTCATTTAAAAGATACCATTTGAATTCATTCCGATTTTAGAACAGTTTTATTCACTTATTCTCAGGCATCATCATTTCCCAGATATGTGGAAGCAGACCAGGTTGGTGACTTCCCTAAAGCCCGGTAAATCACTCTCACTTCCCACCAGCTATCGCCCCATCAGTCTGCTCTCCGCTCTCTCCAAACTTTTGGAGAGAGTGGTGAATGGAAGGGTGTTGGCACACATTTCATCTCACCACATACTTCGTGACGATCAGTTTGGGTTCCGGTGTGGGCAATCTACTGTTCATCAGCTCACCCGGCTCTCTCTGGAAGCCACGAAGTCCATAGAATATCATGATCATACTGTCATCACCCTTCTAGACATAGAAAAGACGTTCGACAGGGTCTATCATCCTGGTCTGCTCTATAAACTTCACCAGTATAGCTTTCCACCCTACATCATTCGCTTCATCGCTTCGTATCTGACATCCCGCCCATTTCATGTCAGTCTTGACGGTGAAAAATCCACGATCTGCCAGGCAACAGCAGGAGTTCCCCAGGGCAGCATCCTTGGCCCGATCCTGTTCAACATATACATAAATGATATGCCACGAGCTGGAGAGGCACGCTTGGCTGCTATGCGGACGACACCATCATCTTCGCGTCGTCACTGAGCAGAGATCAGGCCATAAGCCACGTCCAGGTTGCCCTGGATGACATAGAGCCCTGGCTGGCAAAATGGCGGATTAAGGCCAATGCCGCGAAGACGGAAACCATCGTCTTCAACCGCAAGAGCCTTAACCCCACGAATAAACTACAGTTCTGTGGCCAGACCATATATTATAAAGATAAGGTTAAATACCTGTGTGTAATAATGGATAGGAGGCTGCTCTGGAAGCACCACATCCATACTCAACTTGCCAAGGCCAACTCTCGGTTAAGGCAGTTTTTTCCACTAATTCACCGCCATAGTTTACTTCGTACACGTAATGGCGTTATCATTTTTAAATCACTCATTCGCCCCATCCTCTCCTACGCATTATCCGTCTGGGGTACAGCCTCGTGCTGTCACCTCAGAAATATTCAGCCCTTCCAGAACATGGTCCTCCGCATCATAGTAAACGCACCCAGGTACACGCGCAATGAACAATTACACAAGGAGCTTAAAATTGACACTTTTGCACCACACATTACATACTGGCTACAGAGCTGTACAAGAAGATCCCGACGATTTAAAACCCCCTGGTCCATGAGCTGGCGGACTACGACGAAAGGCTGGTGTGGAGGCGGAGACGACCCAAAGCGCTTCTCCTCCCACCTGTAACATGACATGACAACAGTGAAATTGCCTAAGGGGGCAGTATGTACATTTTACAAATATATAATCACTAGTAATCACTATTCTACTCTTTTATATTATACATGTTACTGCATAGATAAATAAGCAAGCCATTTATATACTCTATTGGGACTTAGAATAATAATGAATGTGTGCATGATTGAGAGAATGATTGAGTATTATGATGTGTGTGTACATATAAGTATTTAATCATTATAACAAAAAAATATGTGTGTAAATACATATATATGTATATAAACAAAAAAAATGTATAAGTATATATATACATATAAAAAATGATAATACAAAAATATACTAAATAATAAAAAAAATTTCATAATAAATAATTAAAAAAAACACATATATATAAATAATAATAATAATAAAAACCCTGATTAACTCAAACAATAACGTGTGGACCTATGGGACTTCCGAACTCTTCTGCGGAGAGGCAGGCCGACTAGCATCTGCTGGCTCACCGTCTGTGGGGTTGGTGTCTGCTGGTTCGGTGTCTGCTGTGGGGTTCTTGGGGGTGCGGGGCGCGACAACGACAATAAAAAACTTAAATAAAAAAAAAAAGTATTAGGACACATTTTACAGCACCAGACGTTCATTCACATCCTAGGGAGGCCCGGAGATATGTAAAGAGCAAACATCTCGCTTCCTGCCTAATCCAGCTGCAGTTACAGGCCACTGGCGCGAGCCAAAACTCCGCAAGCCTAGTTAACTTAAAGAACCGCTGCTGGCGAGAGTTACAAACCCCGTAAGTCCAAATATTTACCACCAACCCCTCAAAAGTCAAATGGCTAAAGCCTACACCTGGCTCTGTAGGCAACAACAGCTGCCCACAAAGAGGGGAAAACCTGTAGCAGGGTGAGGTTTGGGAGATGAGATGTGAAGACTGCATTCTCCAGATTGGGAACTGAAACCCTGGCCGCCGGCACCTGAGATGGCGCCAGGGAAGCTGGGATAACATACCAGTGGCTATAACTCCTCTCTCTTGCCTCAGCCGCGGCATAAATAATAATGTCTCGGAGGGGGCGGAGGGAGGGGTGGCGACCCCTGATGGCCATGCACCCCATTATCATAAAAACATCCACGAAACCACAAACAATGTCCATTCATTTCTCCATGTTCAGAACAAGCACCATGGTAAGTGCAGAGGCCGAAAGGCCTACGCATAATGACCTGCAAAAACCAAGATTTTTAATTTTCTAAGAGGAGCAGGCCCCCTTTATAAATAGCGAATAGTGTGCAGCTGGATGCTGTGCATGCGGTTGCATTCTTCCTCGAGACGCCGAGGAGAGAGGAGCTCGGGATTGGAGCAGCTGCAGTGAGCCCAGGAGGCAATTCCAAGAATCGAGCACAACTACAGTTCCAGGAAGCCGAGCAGCGACCTACCTGAGTGCCTGGGCCTGGGAAGTCAGCCTTCAAGCCCAGGCGCACAGGCAGCTAGAGGTTTCTGTATGTACACCAGGCTGTGGTTAGAGCTCTAGCAGCTCCTCAGGCCTAGCCCCTTCCCTGGTAAAAGGGGAGGCGGACAGCTAACCACAGCTAAGGTTGTATAGGCGAGTAGCAGCCCTCAGTTAGGGCAGCTGCCCTCCTGCTAGCGCCCATCGCAAAGCAGGGGCACAAACATATTTCATTCTATTAATATCCTGATTTTTCCCATATTATTTAATTTTATTATATTGTATTTTATATTTTTATATTTTAATGGACATTGTAGATATAGAATTCCCGGAACTGTCGCCTGTTGTGGGATCCCTTGCAGGTAGGGCCAACAAGCGACATAAGAAGCCGACCAGTGACACCAAATCACTCGTAAATGTCGCCGAAGGGCCTGAATTTAAATTCCTATCCCCGACAATACCACCAAAGCAGCTCAGGGCAGGCAGAAGAACCACAAGAAGCTTCACGACAGCTCACAGGCGATTGGCGAGAGAGGCCAGCCAATCAGGAGGCGAGAAGAGCCCTGGTTCGGCCGGCAGGCGCCAGGGGTGCCAGGCGCGTTCATCGCTGCTACAAAAGGCGGGGAACAGCAGTAGCCGATGCGTTGGCTTCAGGAAAGCTCATTCTACCGTTCATCAGCTCGTAAGACTATCCGAGTATATAACTAATACTTTTAACTGGCGTCATTACACCGTCGCTGTATTAGGCTAGGCAAATTAGGAAAAATAGGGGAAAGTTTAGGTATAGTCGTAATCGTTGTCATTCCTTATGTTTTTTGGGTCGCTGAACACGAATCTAAGGTTTACTGACTGAATTTTTGCCCGGAACATTGTTTTTTTTTTTGCAAAAAACCTCAAAATATTGGCACTTATTTTGGTTTTCTGCCAATATCTTGGCAATTTTGGTTTTTTTTTCGAAAAGACCACTCGATACAAAATTAAAGTACACAAAATTGCCTACATTTTTGTACTTAAAATGTTTTCTACGACCAACCGTTCCGCCGCTAGAGCGCGCCAAAAAATGGGCGAAATTCCCAAAAAACGCAAAAACGCCATATTTCGACTTTCTACGCCCGATGTCCTTGGAAACGGCTCATGTTATGACAATTTTGACCATGTATGGTATTGAACTTGATGAAATACACTAAAAATGAATGTTGGGCCCAATTACCACATGTTGAAGCATGGGGTCGTCATAATTAGCCACAATGTGTCGTGCTTTTAAGTAGAGCGGTTGGTCAAATGTGACCACACACGATGTCTGTTTGTTAGCCCTGCACTTCCCCGCTGCTTCCAGCAATGCAGTGTAGATGGCGTTGTACTCGGAAGGAGGAGCATTAATAAAAGGAAGGCACGCAGTGTACGTTTTCTCAAAGGCGAGGCCCTGGGTGGCTTGTTCCATAAACGCGTTCCATCCCGGTGTTATGGACACATATTTGTGTTTGCTGAACAGACAAAGAATTTCAGCAGCTGAGATATAGGTGATCTGGAATGTCCCAAACTTGTAGGAGAGGTCTTCAATCTTTATTGCCTTCAGTCCGTCACCACCCTCTTTTGCCTCGAAACGTTTCAAATTAACATGACCAAATTTTCCAACAACATCTGCAGCTGGTATCCTTGCCATTGTCTGAATTGTTACATCTGGAGGTACAGCAGAAGCTGGTGCAACAGTAAAAATTCCTCCCATGACGTGGAACGTGTTGTATCCATCTATTGTTCTAGTATTAGAATCCGAATTGTCGTATACGAACTGAATAAATCCATCTTCTGTTACTTTTTCCTGCGAATGCAGGGCTGATGAAATTTCAAATACTACTGCTTCTGAGTAACTGCAGCAAAGCCTTTACGAACTTAAAATATCGATCAACTTCCGGGACCCAAATTTTTTGTAAAAACAATGCTCCAATTCCGACTTGTAAATTTGACAGAAACGAGCGAGGCCTTACAGTACTGATAATACTATGAGCAATTACGTAGCATTTTTTTCCCCCCATTTATTAGTATGTTCCTCCTTCTTTCTCTTCACAATCAAAGTATGCAGAAAATGCTTGAGTGTTTCAGGAATGACTGACTCCTCCTCTTCCAGAAAACGGTCTGGATCAAGGTACTCGCTGACATCATAAACCTGCGATCTGACTTCCTCGCAAATTATTTATGCAGCTGCTTCCACTACACGAAGCTTCTCTTCTGCTTCAGACTTACACTTCTGCTGATACCATGCATCGTTCGGTATCTTCTCCCCAATATTTTTAAAACAAACAACATTCTTCTTTACTTATTGGCCGTGAACATTATATCCTCCCCATATTTATCTTTAAGTCTGGCCTTGACTGTTTTTGCATCTGGCACATAGTCTCCTTTTATCTGTTCAATTAGTTCATCTAAAGAGAACTGGCATTCATTATTGCTGCTTTCAAGGTATGTGTACATGTATTCCATTGCAACATCAATTTAAAGTGCAAAAGGACCACGCCTTGTCGATACTACTTTCGGTTTTCTTGGTTTAGCAGACAGTTTTGTACGACAGCTTTTGTGGTATTGCGCATCGTATGCAACCAAGTTGGGAACATGCTCAATCCGGCGAAGTATAGCCCGTCCATATTCATCATTTGCGTCTTGGGTATCCTTCATAATACTGTTTCTCAAGCTTTGAGTTGTGTCACGAACCTGGTACACAACATCCCGCTCATTTGGAGGTTTTTTTGGATTCTGCAGCCAAAAACGCAGCAGTGATTTCCAATCCACATATGAAACAGTTAGTTCTGAATGAAAAATGAGTGACTGCTGATTGGGTTCGTTGAGCTGTACTGACATCTCGTTTTTTCAGGAAAGCAACAATGGATCGATCATCTGTATGTGATTTCCTACACTTTTCATGCACTTTGATAGAGGTTTGTCCCCCTCAAACTACCGCCCTTCCTATCTTTCCTTCTTTTACTGGCTTCAATAAACGATGCAACTTCTTTCTCTTTCACTGTTGCAAAAAAAAACAATGTTCCGGGCAAAAATTCTGTCAGAAAACCTCAGATTCGTGTTCAGCGACACAAAAAACATAAGGAATGACAACGATTACGACTATACCTAAACTTTCCGCTAAAAGCCTTTTTTTTCCTAATTTACCTAGCCTATATTCTTAGATGTCGAAAAGGCGGTTGACAGGGTTTTCCATGCAGAGTTACTGTATAAATTGTACGAAAATAACTTTCCAGATTGCTACATTAAATTATTAACTTCATATTTAGACAGGCGCTCGTTTACTGTTTCTATTGAGGGAGCGACCTCACAAAATAAAATCACTAGGGCTGGAGTCCCCCAGGGCAGCATATTAGTTCCAGTATTGTATAATATTTATACCCACGATATTCCGCACCCCCGTAACTGGCATATTAATTTAGGAATGTATGCTGATGACACAGTAATATACACCCGATCTCGCAGAGCTGGAGTTGCCACTCAGCGCGCGCAGCCACAGCTCAATAAGCTTGAGAATTATTTCCGCCTGTGGCGAATTAAAGTAAATGTGGGAAAATGCGAGGCTGTAGTTTTCACTCGACGGAATATTCCTCCCAATCTGCCACATCTTACTCTCTTTGGGGAGGACATTCCATTTAAAGATGATGTAAAATACCTTGGTCTTGTTATGGATAAAAGGCTGACATGGCGCCGCCATGTTGAAGGTAAGAGGAACTTAGCTTATGCGCGCATGCCAGTCTTATACCCTCTTCTAGTTAGGGGCCCAGCTTTGTCACAGAATAATGGGATACGATTATATGAGTCATTGATTCGCCCCATTATCACTTATGCAGCGCCCGTCTGGGCGTACTGTGCACAAACTCACTTGCATTTATTACAAGTGGTGCAAAATAAATGCCTCAGATTGGCCGCCAATGCACCCAGGTATACGCCTACTAGATGCTTGCACGCCGAATGAAAACAAGAAATGCTGGACGAAGTTATTCGCAAGCAAACCGAACGTTTTTATAAACCAAGTGAGGTACACACAAATCCTCTCATAACTGCCCTTGGGGATTGTGATATCGACATAACTCAGCTTCTAGCGCACAGGCCGCCTTAGCCCTGCTTGTAATACACAGCCAAGCCTATTATGTTAGCTCCTGCGCAGCTTTTAGGATGAATAAATTTGTTAGTTTAAATTAATTACTGTTCATAAATAAGATGCGTATTTAATCACATAATTAATTATTAGGAGCTGTATGTTTGTGTGTCAGACCTTCAGTCTGGCATACGGGAGTAATCCTAACGATGACTACAGACTCTATAGAATATATTAACTTAATTATCAACCACTCTATTGCTGGTTGACTCATGGTATTAGACAGACTTGTTAATCCCTTCTGGATACAATATATGTATATATTATAATTCCTATAGTTCTTATCAGCAGCGCTGTATGTCTGTGTGTCTGACCTTCAGTCAGGCATACGGGAGTAATCCTACCGATGGCTACAGGCTGCATATAATAAATAATATTAGTTTAATTCATCTCAAGTCTACTAAGAGTCTTGACTCATAGTACTTGAACAGTCCTCGTGGACTTAACTTTAGTTTAGGTTAAGATTAACCTCTTCTTTCAGGTAAATTACCATCTTGTGAAGGATTATTAAAAAGTTGGTTTGTGCTAGCTTGCTGGCACTCACCGAAAGCTAATTCTATTTTACGTTTAAGTTTCAGGATCCACTGGGGATTCGGATTAGGTTTTTTTGGGGGGGGGCTGCCCCATAGTGCTCCTCCCCCCACCAGAGTGATGCGCCAGTGTTACCCTGGTTAAACCAGCACCAGATGAAAGAAAGTTGACCCGCCCCTGCTCTCCTAGCACTTTTTCCTATCATAATAAAGAGCATGATTCCTATACTCTGTCTCCTGTAGCATTTTCTGTTAAACATGATAATGCATGAACAATTTTTAATTATTTCCTGTCGAAAGAGTTTTTAGGTGACTATGCCGGTTTTTCCCTTTCTCTTCTAAATATAGTATAGCTATAATTACACTTAGGGAGGTTGTCATGGCCAAAAGCAGGCCATGGCAGCCCAATCCCTCTTTGCCATGATGCATGTATCCTTGCATGAAATCCCTTCCTTGTAGGCGTATGGGGCTTAGCCCTGAGACGCACTTAACTCCCGTCCCTACCGGGGGTTCATATAACACTTAGTTTTAGAGTGGTTAGTAAAAAAAAGTAGCCGATGAGAACTTTGAGACTAGCCAGTCTACCTGAATGCTGACATCTGGTAGGCCTGCCTTGACCTCCGAGACCTGCCTTACTGCCTGCCCTGCTGCCGACACCAGTAACCCCGACTGTGACTGAGGGAGGAGAGGGCACTCCTCGTTTGTCGGTCTTCGCCTCGGGAGGCCTTCTTGCCACTCCAGTAACACCACCAAGAATGGAGGCAGGCCCTTCGACCAAGGAGAGGCAGGGGTTGGGGAGTAATCCCCAAGCTGGCCGGAGCTCTTTTCCCTCTGCCACTCCAAAGCAGTCCCGACAGGCCTCTGGCAAGGGTGGGCCTTTCAAAGGCGCTGCCAGGGAAGCCCAGACCAACACAGTTCCCCCACATATGAGCCCTCCACACCAGCCACAACCCAGTATCGGTGGCACAACAGCAAAGGCCAGGCGTGTCACCATGCATGTGTTCTCGGTCCGCACCTCCCTACTCCACTCCATCTTCACAGAGGCGGGAATCACCGAGCTGCAGTATGAGTTGCGCCCGCACCCCGGAGCATCAGGGCAGTTTGCTGTCATCTTGGCAGACGAACTAGTGTTCCGGAAGGCCCAGGCTGCGCTTCGGAAGTCCAGCATCGGGTTCGCCCAGTTCACTCGACAGGAGAAACATCCACTGCGAGTCATCCTGGGTGGACTCCCTGCTGGTGAAGATGTCGACCTCATCAAGCAACAACTGGCGCAGCATGTGAGGGTCCAGGTGGTGCAGCAGATGACCAGCTGGCGCACCAAGCAGCAGCTCGGCCTCTACAAGGTGGAGGTTGAGGGCAACCCTGAGGACACACTGGCACAGCTGAAGGCCATACCACGATTATTGGGCATGTCTCGCCTACACTGGAACCACTACATACCACCCACGGGCCCAGTGCAGTGTTTCCGGTTCCAGAAACTGGGGCATACGAGCCACCAGTGTGAGTGCGCGGAGTGCTGTGTGCGCTGCGGTGGGAACCATCCCCGCCGCGAGTGCACACATGAAAAGCCCACGTGCGCACTCTGCGGGCAGGAACACTCGGCGGCTTACAGCCAGTGCCCGGTGAAGCTGCGCTGGGCCTGCCTCAGGGCTGCACCACGGCTCGACATAATACCACAGACACAGCAAACAGTTCCAGTTGTAACACAACCACTAAACCAACCAGTAATCACACGAGTTGGCTCAGCACAGCAGCCTAAGATGAACAAAAAGCTGTTCTCACAAGTACTCAAACCACAAACATAACCAAGCAAACCCGTAATGCAGAAACAAAAACAAACAAAGCCAAGAATACAAAAAAACACCAGTTATCCCTCTGAGACACACATACTTCAAATACTGGTTTTCTGCAATAGTAAACAAACTCATCTGCCACCTAAAGAGCCAACTCGCACACACACACAATTAAAAACTGCTGAAAACACCAAAACACGTCAGAATTTCACCCAACACACTACACAAACACGCCAGGCTCCTCTGCGTACTAGTAAGGCGCAGGAACTTCTGTCGTTTCAGATGTTCCATGCGATTATGCAGGATATCCCTGGCTACACCGAATCTAACACTAAAATATTCTACGAACTTATAATCCATCAGATTATACAATGGGCAGACAACACCAAGACACTTCAACAACAATTTTTATCCACGACACTTTTCCTACTAAAAGCACTGCTGCTGCTACACCAAAGCCAACAAAACACAGAAACACAATAATGGCAGCACAACACACACACACCCCGCACTCCCATCTGGAATGACAGGGGCCTGCCTGCCCACATGCAATACACACATAACCAAGAGACAAGGCTGGTATGGTGGCATATTATATTAAAACTGTCATCCTCCCTCCAGCAATCTGTAAATAGCTTTAGCCTAAATTGGCGATAAGTATGTTTTATATATAATTTTGAAGTCTAAGATTTAAAGTGTGTATGTATTTTAGGAATGAATGGTTAAATGAATGAATAAATCACAAAGTAAAAATAAAATAAAATAAAATTTAAAAAACTCAATAAAAATGAAAAAAATCGTGTGAAAGGAAAGAGTGGATGAATGCATACGCACAGTGTTTATGTAATGATGTTTCAGGCTGCACACCCGCATAATTCTGGGGCCTTGGTTGAGGTGTTCACTGTTTCTGGTGTGCGCGGGTGTGTGGGCCTGGCTCGTGGCTTCCCTGGGGCTGCCCTGCCTGGGGTGGGGCCGCTGCTGGGACTGCTGCTCCTGCTTCGGTGTCTGCCATGTACTGCCAAGATGTTCTGAATCCGACGTTCTCATTGTGGTTTACAACTTAGGTTTTCATTCCACAGCACCAGACATCCACCTACATCCTAGGGAGGCCCTGAGAAATGCTAGCAAGTAACATATCGCCACTTGTCGAATCCCGGCTGCGGTAATAGGCCTCTGGCACGAGCTTAAAACCTCAGTAAGCCTACCAACAGGACCTCTGGCGAGGGTAACACCCGCACGTCCGCTCACTCCACTCCTCCTTCCAAGGGGAGCCTGAGGGGTTATACCTTACCAGGCTCTCCAAAGAAGGGGAGGTAAACTGCAGCTGGGTGCGGCTTGGGAGCTGGTATGCGAAAACTGCATTCTCCAGACGGGAAACTTAAAGCCTGGCTGCTCATGGTGGTAGAAATGGCATCTGGGAGTTGGGTGGAGGGCCCAGTGGCTACAACCTTCTTCCCCCTTCGTGGCCGCAGCATTATGAATGATGCTGAAGGTTTGGAGTGGGTGGGGAGGGGACTCTCGATGGCCAAGCATCACATTACTTCAATATCATCCATGAAACCATGCTACCATGTACATCCATTTCACCAAGTTCATAACATATCCCTGGTTAGTGCAGAGGCCTTGATGCCTAAGCATACCGACCTGCAATATACCAAGAGTATAAATGTTTATTAAGGGGAGCAGGCTCCCTTTCTTATTAGCGACTTAGCGCTGTGCAGCTCGGCATTCTTACTCGAGTGGGGGGTGAGGACGGGTGCATACTCAGGAGCAGCAGCAGCCCCAGTGAGAGATTGAAGAGCGAGGAAAGCCGAGACAGCGACCTGCCTGAGTGCCTGGTCCAGGGAAGCAGGACGTCAATCCCGGGCGCGTAGTCAGTTTAGTGTTAAGGTGGTTTGTATACCAGGCTGCAGATGGAGCTCCTCCGGCTTAGGTGAAGGGGGAGGAGGTCAGCTCTCCGCAGCTCACGTTGCTAGGTGAGCAGCAGCTCACTATTAGGGAAGTGGCCCTCCTGCAAGCGCCTTTCGCGATCAGGAGCACCAACTCTCTATATATTTTATTCTATTTTTATTTTTATATATTGTATTATCCTTTTCATTATATTTGCATTGAGAAATGGATTTTAATAAGTTAGATTTCCCATACCTGTCTCATTTTGTGGGAATTCTCATTTGGAGGTAATAAGCGACAGGAGAAGGTGAGCAGTGACAATAAAATCAAGGTAATTGTCACTGACAAACCCAGACATGATTTTCTGACCTCGAAAACACTACCTAAGCGCAGAGAACGCAGGCAGTCAACCAGATCAACCAGAATCAACCCAGCAGCCCCCAGAAGTAAAGAAAGAGCAGCCGACCAACCAGCTTGCGAGAGCAGTGCGGCGCGCGCCGCCAGTAGGCCTAGTTCGGCTGGTCGCCGCCAGGTGCACGCGCCGCCTCTACAAGAGACGCGGCGCAGCTCTTAGAGGCCGGGAGGTCAAAACCGGAAACCGGCACTTCGTTGTCGGCTACTGAGTTGGCAGCATCCTGAGTACCTTCTGAGTGGACAGCGTGGCCTTGGCGACGTACCCCGCCTAGCTCGCGGTGCACTAGAGGAACAACTGTCGGCCCTAACAAGGTCACCTCGAGCATAGCCCCTAGTGCATCAGCGGCGGTTGTTTCTCGCAGCGTATTTTAGGCACACCGAATCATTGAACACCACACACTTCCAGTAGAGTTCCCTGTATCCGAGATCCTGGCTGACCCGAGCCTCAGGGAGGGTCATGCAGGCCTACCGGAGATGACCACTCCACGAAACCTACCACCCGGCGCATCAACAGCTACTATCGAAGGGGAAAACCTTACCTTTCACCAACCTACAACCGAAAAACAAGCTCTGTCCCAGGACACATCCATGGAAACAAATGAACTAACTTCACTCACCTCGAGCATACCACCTAACATGACACAGGAACAAGCAAAGACTTGGCTGTTTTGTCAGATTAATAGAAGGAAAGCAACTTTAGATAGGGAGATGGAAAACGAAACATGGCTACAGGAAACCCACCGCAAACGAATTTGCAGAGCCACTACTGAGCCACAGCCCAAGCAGATCTCAGTTCAAAACCGATTCGGACCGATTGCCAAAATGGCAATCCCTCAAACAGCAAACACACAACCCAGATATATTGCACCAGCCCCCACAAACCCAGAGCGCACTTATACCAGAGAAGTAGGAAAAAGGGCATTCGAACACAGGTTCGTGACAGGGAGGAAGGGAGGAGGAATGCAAGAGCAGGAGGAAAGCATTTGCAGGAGGTCGGCCATGTTGGCGGGCATATTTGCAGTCAGTACATTCAAATATATATCATCCCACGGCGGCCATTTTGCCAGCCAGTAAATTAAAAAGTTATGTAAAAATGTATTACATTTTTTTTAAATTATTGGTGGCCATATTGTATGATGTTAAGAACATGCAATGACATGGTGGCCATTTTGCCAGCCAGTAAACTAAAAAGTTATGTAAAAATGTATTAAATTTTTTAAAAATTATTGGCAACCATATTGTATGATGTTAAGAACATGCAATAACATGGCGGCCATTTTGCCATCTAGTAAATTAAAAAAATATGTGAAAATTTATTTAAAAAATTTAAAAATCATCGGCCGCCATATTGGATGGTGTCTAGAACATGCAATGACATGGCGGCCATTTTGCCAACCAGTTTATTAAAAACATTACGTAACAATTTATGTAAAATAAGTATAATTTTTTTTAAATTATCGGTGGCCATATTGGTGGCCATATTTACAGTCAGTACATTCTAGAACATGCAATAACATGGTGGCCATTTTGCCAGCTGGTAAATCAAAAAAGTTATGTAAAAAATTATGTAAAAATTAGCATAATTTTTTTAAAATTATCAATGGTCATATTGGATGGTGCCACCCCTGTATCTTCGTCATGACCCCTTCTGTAGAGTTGGGCGGCAGCCATGTTGGCACCACCACCTCAGCAGCAGCAGCGACCATGTTGGCAGACATGTTTGCAGTCAGTACATTCAGTTACTGGCGGCCATGTTTGCAATCAGTACAACTTGTTTTCAATGACGGCCATTTTGCCAACAAGTAAATTAAAAATTTTATGTAAAAAGTTAAGCAAATTTTTTTTTAAATTATACGCAGCCATATTGAATGCTCTGTCACCCCTGTATCCTCGTCTTGACCCCTCCTTCATAGTGGCAGCCATGTTGGCACCACCACCACCACCCTCTAGCCACGACATTGTGCGAGGCTGCGCACATTGAAGTGTTTTTAAAAAGTACTTGATTAGCAGCATAATTATTGGTATGTAAAATTGATTGAAAGTATCAATACCTCCAAAAATAATATGTGTATAACTTGTTGTTGTTGTTGTGTTAGTTTCTTAGGCGTTGAAGATGATGACGAATATTCCAAATTAAACACTTGCAATTATCTCAGCCCAGGTATTCAATTGAACTCAACACACACACACAGTAAATAAGAATTTAAGAAAAAAAAAGGATTTTTTAAATAAAAAGAAATAAAAAGCATGACAGGCTTATTTACAAATTTTATCAAACAAAATACGTACACACATTGTATTTCGAAGTAAGCAATCAGATTTCAATGCGGGTTTCTTTGGAACACATGATCATTTCACTAGAAACTTAACCATTTTAATGCTGATTTAATATCTGCCATATGTACGTAAGTGAATATTAAAAAAAATTTAAGGTTAATAAAGTTGGCACAGAAAAAAAATTATGTGGAACGAACTTGCAATCAGTTGTTGTTGTGTTAGTTTCCTAGGCATTGAAGATGATGATGTATATTTCAAATTAAACACTTGCAATCATCTCAGCCCAGGTATTCGATTGAACTCAACACACACAGTAAATAAATATTTAAGGGGAAAAAAAAGGATTTTTTAAATAAAAAGAAATAGAAAGCATGACACATGCTTATTTACGCCTTTTATTAAACGCAATACGTACACACATTGTATTTCGCAGTAAGCAATCTGATTTTAATTAATCACATTTCAGCAGTAAAAAACTTTTTTCTAAAGAACCTCGTACAACAGTACAAAAAACCTGACGTAGAATGAATACACACAATTTTCTAACGAACCTCGTCACACATCACTCCTGTCTTTCTCTTCAAATTCACCATTTCCATGACTTCGTGAAGGAGCTGGGATAGATGTATGTCAATCGATCGCACTCTTCAGACGGTCTGCATTGACAAACACTTGCACGCCTTGTTGTTGGTGCTTCCAAATGTCCCTGCTCGGTGTTGAAAGAATCTTGGCAGTAGGAAACAATTTCAGTTGCAGCATAGACGGCTGAGTTACGTCTGGCAGGTACGTACATTTGTATAGACGACAGCCACTCCGAAAGGAAATGAACAAAGCGTAATCTGTAATATTGCCAGACGTGCTGCTTGCTTCAGTGAGTAAGTATGGAAATACCTGTTTGAAATCATACGTTGAGCAACTCACATGATCGACGGAGAATGAGGACTCATTAGCTGCAGTGAAGTTCTTGGCGTCGGCGTACGATGTGTAGGAGGGTAGCAGCTTCTCCGAAGTGGCGTCGCCGTTGGTGATGACTGTAGACGCTTCATCCAGTTGAACAAAGTTGACTTTCACACATTCATCGAAGTAGCTGATCAACCGCTCTTTAGTAGAAGTAAGGGGTAATATTGCGGACGAAGTTAGTAACTCCAAGACTTGCATCCAATTCCCCCACTTCACATTTTTTTGATGTTTGCACAATATACTTATGCAGAAAAGTAACAATGTCTGTAATGTCCTCTCGCACGGCTATCGCGGTTGTGTGAAAATGTGTCGTCAGTAGGTTTTGACATTCCCACGGGCCAATACCTAGTACCGCGCATGTAAGCGAAATAATGCTGAAAAACTGTAAAATAACGCCGTTCTTAATTGCAATCTTCTTGGCCGCCTTCGCAGGGGAAGGCGAACGCGCATGTTTAGTAGCCAGAAACGTAGGCGGAGTAATGACCACCTCAACGTCAGACATATTGTCGCCGGTAGACATAACGCACAAAAATAGTCTTCTACAGTGACAGTTCGAACAGCGTCTTCCCAAAGAACGCAAAACTGAAAAGGAGCCAATGCAAGTAGCATATATATGTGCCTGCAATCTACACACAAATTATGCTGGCGTTCCCCTCTGAGAACAACACATAAAAAATGATAAGAAGTAATTTGGACTTAATTATAGGAGAGGCAGCCGTTAGGGACCTTCTGAAGCCACAAAGATGGCCAGACACCGTTAACAAACAAATTATAATGAATGTGTCGACTCATTCTCACACCACAACGTCTTGAGTCATCACCACATAGAAATTGATGTCAATTATGAGTCGCTGCAGCAGTGGCATTTAAGAACGCTGTTAAAGATGAATTATGATGGATGTGTCGGCGCGAAGGCGGCCAGACTCCTTAACTTCTGAGTCAGCGCCAGTGGCATTTAAGAATGCCGTTAAAGACGAATTATAACGTTTGGGTCACTGCTGTGCGACAAATTGATTTTAATTTATGTGATGCCGCCACAAAAACCTGCAGCTGCAACATCTTGAGTCATCACCATGCGGTAATTGAAGTCAATTACGGTAATTTACAGGTCGCTTCGCTCCCAAAAGACGCAACATACAGTCTGAGTCATCATCACGCCACAATCGATTTAAATTACGTTAATTTACAGACATATCCAAAGACCTGCAGCTGCAATGTCTTGAGTCATGACCATGCGGTAATTGATGTCAATTACGGTAATTTACAAGTCGCCGTGCTCCCCAAAGACGCAACTAACCGATAGAGTACAGAAAATCGATGCGGTAGGCAGCGTGGTGTCAGCCATGGAGAAAAAAATTACCGTTTTGGTAGCTCATGTGCACGGTCTCAGCGCTAAACTCGCCAGCCACATTAATAACAAGACTGTGCTGGACACATTAACCACTAAGGTAGAATCGAACCTCAGCGCTGTTAGTACGTTGGCTGTTATTGTGACGGAAAATTTTCATACTTTATCAAATAACGTGCGAAGTGTAGTGGCAAGTAAACTGCCCGCAATGGAAGCGCAACTTACCGATCTAGGCGACCGCGTCGATTGCAGATCATTTACAACACTCGCATCAACATTGAATGATAATTTATGCATAGCGAACGAGACTGCTGCCAAGCTGGCTGCTATGAATGCCAAGCTCACTTCAGTTTACAAAGCCCTCAAACAAACTTTGGGTAAGGGGTTTGCAAATATCTCCACGAAACTTGCCGAACAAGTAAATACGCTCGGCAAAAGTGTTGCTGTGCTAAATGCACAGCAGGGGAGCGTAGCTGGATTGGAGAATAAACTTAGCGCTATATTTGAGGGAATGACCAATAAACAAGTTACGAGTATTCTTGAAGAACTAGACAGCCGTAACCGTAGTTTGATTGTTGCACATCGGATATTGAGGAACCTATAAGGCACAGAATTATCCGCCATTTTATACCCTTTCTCAAACAAGGGTGAGCGTCTTAGAGCAGCTGCAGCGTCTGCCGGGGTGCTCCCATCCAGTGTGATATGACAGCCTCGTTTCCCAGTGGGAGGGGGTAGAACCGTGGAGGAGGACCAGCCTCCCTGAGAATTCTTACATGCAGAAGGCTCCCTGCAAGAGGAAGTGTACTGTTTTTGTTACCCACACTATCGGCTAAAGCGTAATTGTAACACGCTCCATCATGTATCGTAATATAGGCCTCGATGCAGTGAAGGAAAATTATCAAATAGTCATTTTAAGCCCTGTGCTAACTTATAAGCATAGTTAACTGTAATTTCCGAACCGTTTAAGATGTAGGCATCAAATTCGTAACATAGGCCTCGATGCCAACAAGGATAATTATAAAAGTCATTTTAGCACTATGCTAACTTATAAGCATAGTTGGCCATAATTCCCGAACTGTTTAAGATGTATGTGCCAAATTCGTAACATTGGCCTCGCTGCCAACAAGGATAATTACCAAATAGTCATTTAAGCCCTATGCTGACTTATAAGCGTAATTGGCTGTAATTCCCGTACCTGTTTAAGATGTAGGCGTCAAATACGCAACATTGGCCTCAGCGCAAACAAGGAAAAATGATCAAATAGTCATTTAAGCCCTATGCTAACTTAAAAGCATAGTTGGATATAATTCCCGAACCATTTATGATGTAGGCACCAAATTCATAACACAGGCATCACCTCCAGCGGCGACGACAATGTCTGCAGAGTCAAGTATGCCCAAAGCCCTTTTATAAGCTTAGTTGTCTGTCTTTTCCGAACTGTATAAGGCAAAGTCGTCTAATTCATAACATAGGCATCACTCCTGATGACGAATAGGGCGGAAGAGTTAAGAGTGCCCTAAGCCCTCGAATAAGCATAGTTGGCCTCTATTCCCGAACTGTTTAGGATATAGCCAAAAAAAATTCATATCACAGCCATCGATTCCAGCAACGATCAGGGTGGAAGGGCAATTATGCCATAAGCCTTCTTATAAGCTTAGTTGACCACCATTTCCCACCACTGAAAATGCATAATTTTATAAATAAGAGGATAACTTTTAAACTTACGGACAAAAGTATATCGATCAACCTGTCTATGGATTCGTATTTTCAAAATAATTTGATTATAATAATTATAATGTAACATGCATAAATTATACAAAAACAAATTTTATAAATAGAATTTATGTAACTAATGTAATATGTTTAATTTCAAATTTAAAATTTATATAAAAGATAATGCTAAGGAATGTGTCTGTCTGTGGATAGGTATTTCCAAGACGGATTTGCAGTAAATGATGCCGCAAACATAGATTATTAAAAGCATAATTGTATAAATACAAGTCATGTTTTTAAATAAATGTATTATTTTAACTTTTAAATTAGTATATCGAGCAGCATGTCTTTGAAAATACGAAGTGGTAGACATGCTGCTCAAAATGCTAATTTAAAAGTTAAATAAAAATGCATTAATTTAAATACATGACTTTTATTTAGTTGCTCCAACAACCGCTGCAGTCGGTGATCTATTTTTCAAGTAGATTGCCGTCATGACTGCTTCGCCCCAGAATTTCTTTTGAAGTCCGGAATCCAAGAGCATGCAACGTGCCTTCTCGACCACAGTGCGATTCATCCGCTCCGAGACTCCCCCCTGTTCTGGTGTGTAAGGCACGGTTTTTTGGTGCTCAATCCCCGACCTTCTTAAAGTGTTCTCGAACTGATGAGATGTATATTCAGTGCCATTGTCAGTACGGATCTTCTTTATTTTTAGACCAGTCTGGTTCTCGACAAACGTTTTAAACTCACAAAACTTGTCCAAGGTTTCACTTTTTGCTTTGAGTAAGTAACCAAACGTCTTTCTGCTGAAATCATCAGTAAACATGAGCAAATACTGGGCACCACTCATTGTTGGTTCGCTCATGGGCCCACACACGTCTGTGTGTGTAAGTTCCAACTTTTCTGCGGCCCTCTTTCCTTTGTTCTTTTTCCTTGTTGCGGGTTTGTGCGTCTGTTTCCCCTGCAAACAAATTTCACATTTCTTGAAATCGCTTTCTGGAAACACTACGACACCAGACATTTATTTTAGTTTTTTGAGTCCATTTAAGTTTAAATGTCCTAATCGTCTGTGCCAGGTGTCTTGATTAGTTTTGAAACGAGCGGTTTCCTTCTTTATTGGTTTAGCTTCCATCACATAAGTACCAAATTTACGAGGTGCAACAATGTGTGGAGAATCACTCGCCTTTACTTCTTCCTCTCTGAAGATCTTGCAGCAGTTCTTTTCGAAGACAATGACGAAACCCTTTTCAGTCATCCTGCTAACAGAAAGCAAATTTGCTGCAAGTCCGGGTACTCTGAGTGCGTCGGTGATTACGTACTCGCCCGTTGGCATATTTACCCGCACATCTCCCTTGCCAATACTTTCAATGGTTGTCTCATTAGCTAAATTTACCTTAGTCTTGAAGGTAGCATCAAAGTTTACGAGATAATCGCCAAACTTTGTCATATGAGAGCTGGCCCCTGAGTCAATGACCCACTTGTAACCATTGTTATCACTTGCGTTAAATTCATCAGTAGCCGATAGGGCATGCGGATGTTTCGCTGATTTAAACCGTTCACTGCGATTTAAACTGGGGCAGTTGGACTTATAATGTCCCTCCTTTTTGCAATTGAAACAAATCACCGATTTCTTCTTACTCTCAGGTTTCTTCGTTTCTGAAGATGATGGTGTTGTCTTGAACTTCACGAGTAGCGCTTAATCTTGAGTTCAATCCCTTTCCTTAAGTCTCAACTCGACTGTATATAGTCTTTCAGTCAGGTTTCTCACTGTTNCGCTGAATCTTGAGTTGAATCCCTTTCCTTAAGTCTCAACTCGACTGTACATAGTCTTTCAGTCAGGTTTCTCACTGTTCGCTGTTCTTTCGGCATCGATTCCCAGGCATTGACAAATTCGAAATATTGAGAAGGAAGTGTATTTAAAATACGATTTATGAACAAGGATTCTGGAAGCCTTACTTTGTCTTCCTTCCACGTTTCATCACAGAGTTCCATCCACAATTTCTTGAGACGAGCAATATGCTTTGCCACACTGTCAGAGTCCATTGCTTTTATACTGAAAAAATCATTAAACAATCTGTCTTGCCGCTGTTCAGTTCGCTGTTCGTAGATACTCAGGAGCTTGGTCCACATCTCCTTGCTAGTACTACACATATTGACGAGTTGTCTCACTGCCGACGTCATATTATTGACGATGACTTGCTGAGCTCCAAATTCTATTCTGTCTAGAATTTGCTTCTTGGTCGTATAATCCAAATACTCCTTTGCTGTTGACTGCGTGTTCGGTTCTTCGGGATATTGCAGTTTCCCTTCTACCGCATCCATAAGACCACTACTTCTGAGCAATATAATAATTTGGAATTTCCAATCGCTCCAGTTGGCTTGGCCTTCCAACTTGTCTATATTTGTTCGGGAGTGAGCTTCCATATTTGTCGCGGACGATGATTAAAACGGACGGACGGAAGACACGCGGCCGTTAACGAGACAGGTTAGGATTGCAGTCACGAAAAGAAAACACGCACGCTGTTCACTGTAAATACTTCATTCACTCGCAGTTAGGTGCCTGGGCCCATAACCTGTAGAAAAATGCGGAAGATAAATAATAAACTGGAGTGGAGTATAACAGATGTATTTGGATATAACACGACATCACTACAACCGACCGACATGCTGTGAGAGTGCCATCACGAACTAGACTGAACAACTGCATGGCCTTGGACAAGAGCCGGGACTCTCTGTATAGCCAGGATTAACATTAAATATAGCAGAGGCTAATATTCAACAGTTTGGCCCACATATGAAACACTTCTTGAGTTAGTTGTTGTATATCATGATTGGCTAACACATAATGCTATTTTGTTACTTTCGTTGTCCATTTGGTAATAGATGTAGAAAAGTCAAATACATCATCTGGTACCCCACATCTAGAAGCTCTGATTAGTGCCAGTGCTTCCCTACTTATTTCGCCACTAATTGTTATGTTATTTTACTCTTGGAAAAGTCGGAGAGCATTTGAAACTATTGATGAGTTTATGTCTGTAATATAATTGTCGTATACTTTCAAGTACCCAAAATCATTGAAATATTTTATTGTGGAAAGTGTTTGATTTTCACCTCTGCTAGAGGTTATTAAAATTAAGACGATAATCATACAGGAAATCATTATATATATATATATAACTATATATTTATATATAAATTTTATAGTCTCACTCCTTTTCAATTTTGTAGTGTCCCCATGGTAGTGTATTCATACTCTCTTTAAGAATAAATCTTTTGTCATTTTCGGAACTTAATGCTTTTTTTCTCAACTCGATTGTAAACAGTTCATGTTTATTACTTCTTATGATATTCATACTTTTGTACACCACTTCTTTTCCAAACAAGCACTTTTTGTAGTCATCAAAACTTATCTCATTCCTGACTACAGTATTTTTCACACCCTTTGCTCTTTTCTTTACATCACCTTCCACATTTAAGGCATACATTTTGGCTCTTAAACCAATAAATTCTTCCATTATTTTCCCAATACATTCATCTTTCATTTTGCCTATAATTTTCTTATTTATTTGTGGCATGTTATCTATATTATTTTTTGGATAATCACTTGTATCAAAATGATTGATAATTTCTTTCATGCCACTGCAGAAGTCTGATGTTTTAATACCATATATGTATGAGTCAGTATCTTGATATCACAGTTCAATATTTTACCCATGCTTTGGTTTCATCACATTGTAGTAAAAATCGCACATTAAGGTCTTTGACAAGTCAAGTATGCTCATTCCAACATAAATGGGCTTGTCAAAGCACAGCTTAGTTTTATTCATGTGAACTGCGACCAAAGAGTCAGTAAATATTGTTCTATCTTTAAAATTTGGTTTAGCCACTAATTTATCCAGTTGCTTGCTGCTTGTGCACAACCGTATATCCACTCTGTCTCTAATGTTCTCCATTGTTTTACCGAATACAGAGTTGTTCATTAGTTTATAGAAGTCCTTTTCAAAATCATTAGATGCTTTCGTTCACATATTTGTGTTTAGATCAACATAGGACTTGAGCCAATCTGATTGGTCAAACTCCAGAACTCTATGGAACTTCTTCAACTTCATTCCGATGGACAGATATTGCTTAAGATTTATGTAGTGCAGTACATATCAATCTTTGTCATATAGGGTAGTTAATAATTTAGGCATTTTCGAGTCTTCAGGTATTCTATTCTCTAGAGCCAGTGGTAGATCTTTGTGGAGATCGTGCAGTTCATGTGGATAATCCAAATAAACTTCCTATATATAGCCTTTTGTGGCATCATCTCGAATTTTTGTCACATCTATTTTTGTATTTCTCCACTTAAACCTGCCGTAAGGTAAATACTGACTCATAGCCCATCCATATAAATTATTGGCATCCAGATATGTCAGAAAAAAGGCTTCGACTTTGGCATCATAATCATTCATGTATTTACTATTTGCTTTGGCATACCTCTTGCAACATTGTGATATTTCACCACGAATACCTTTTTCAATCATCAAAATCATGTTGTAATCCGTTAGTAGTTCTAGTTTTGTTTTAGTATGTTTGAGCATAGCATCCCACGCTAGCCCTGGTGCTGTGAAATACCATGTAGGATCTATCTTATATGTCTTGAGACATACATTTCTAAAGTTTTCTATAATATCACCCAATATCAATACATCTGTTTTGTTATACAACTGAGTATACTCTCCTAAGGATTTTATGTTGAAAGTTTTCCACACCTTTTTTGCAAACTTGTAGTCTTTATTTGTAATATCACATTTGTTGTGTTTGTTGTAAAATGCATCCTTTTTAGGTAGTGATGTCTCACAAAAATTTTCAACACTATCCATGTAGTCATATGGATAAACGCCTTACCCTGTAACAAGATCTAGAAGTTCATTAGAAAAATGCTTGCTCGTTTCCCGGAATTGACTTCTAGAAAGATTGCTAGAGAGCTTATCGATGCTGCTGGCCATAAATTTTAATGAGTCAATAAATCTTAGATTTACGCCCTCACACACATGTTAAGTGAAAGAAATATATTTTTCCTCATTGTTGGGAATTAGGTCAATTTTATTTTCATATATGCCCAGCACCTTTACAAATAAATGTGTGTCATATCCAGATGGATTGTGTATAAACATAGGAACAAAACATGGATTTCTATGGGATAAGTTACAATCTTTGTGTGCGGCTCCTCTAAATTTACCTGTAAGGTGGTCATGGTCTCTCACAGAGTCTCCATCCAAAGTCTTTTCACATATATGGCAATGGGTGGCTGTATCATAACCAATTTGTTCTTTCTTTGTCAAGGGAATCATTAGCTTTTAATTTTTGTAGATATCTCCTATTGCCTTTGCTTCCTCCATTAACATCTTGACGAATACCCTAGATGCATCAGATCCTTCATAAGTTACTGGTGCCTTATAGTATTCATTTTCATATTTTATATAGTAACTGAAACTAATGGGCTAGTGTTTTTGGTACGGCTTCGTGTAGGAGTCGTCGGGATTTGGTTGGCAAGTTTCGATTTTAGTTAACAAACACTCAAAATCGGCATATAACACAAAAGGAACTCTCAGAGAATGATTTTTGTTCTTGAATCTTAGTATGTTATTTCCTTTATATGGAAGTTCAACTCTAACTCCATCATGATCTCGGCAGTCTTCTTCGTGAACATTTAGCTTGCTTTCAGAGTAGAAGTGTTGCAAGCATATATCACATATGTATATTTTATGGCCATTCTTTACCACCTGTGACGCAATAAGTCTCGAAAGACTTTCCACCCAGCAGTAAAGGTCATTCTTTTCATCTTTGATGTAGAGTAGGTTAATATGCTTATCAGTTTTATTTGTTGTTATTTGTAATGGATATATTTTGTATTCCTTATTGACCTTGTTTTCTTTTTCTTCATATGGATATGAATTAATTGATAGCCCACTTCTTTTCTCAAAAGTCGTTATGCTATCCAAATTCATAGGAAATGTCAAACCCTTAAGTGCTTCGTTAAACTTATGTTCATGATCCAAATACTTGTTCACTCTTTGAGGATCCTTTTGTGCTGGATGTAGTGCAGATAGTATAGCCCACAAAAAACACTTTTGATCATTGTTCTTAACATTAATTACTGCTTGCTTGGCCTTGATTTTTTCTGGACGAGTTGGATCTTTGTATGCATTCACATTCTTTAGAGCTTAAGTCTTGATCCTACTTTTAAATGCATTTTCAATATCTTCTACACTGAATATGAGTGTGTATTTGTGTAATTTGCTCCTCAAGTGAGTTTTTATGAGAGATGGTTTGTAATAGTGGTTACAAGTCTCACATTGAACTTGCTTATCTCTTGGTAACTTCTGTTTTAGTATAAGGCTTTGCGGTATTTTAAAAACTTCCCACGTATTTGTAGGTTCTTGCACTGGTGCAAGACCTTTGTGCAGTCTACTTCTCAAATGACTTCATATTAGAGATGGTTTATAATAGTGGTAACAAGTTTCACATTTGACAAATAGTTGTTGAGGTTTCTGCTTATTTCTTTTCATAAAAACATCACGCTTAAATTTGTATTCGTTCCAAACATTACCAGTTGCATTAGCCTTTTCCATCTCTTTGTATTATTAGACATCGTTAAACTTTAATTTACATTCATATTAATTTATTATAAATATTTTTATTTTATTTTACGAACATAATCGTAGTATACATTTTCATTACTTTAAATAAAATAAAAGTCATCGCTGCTAATTCTTAGAGCACCTTTATCTATGCGTCTTCTTCTATGCATCTTTTTCCAAACGTAAATTTTAAGCAACTTTTTTGCGCTACATGCGCCCCCGCTAGGTTCGACACTATCATAATTTATGGTTATTTTCAAGCAATTCATTTTAGAAGTAGGTTGAAGACGGATGGGTATTTTTAACCCAAAAACTTTTTAAAGTGTGTTGAAAACGCATGGATATTTTTAATCCATTAGTTTCTAAAAGTGCTTGAAAACGTATGGCTATTTTTAATCCATTAGTTTTCAAAAGTGGTTTGAAAATGTATGGTTATATTTAATCCATTAGTTTTTAAAAGTGGTTTGAAAACTTATGGTTATATTTAATTTATTAATTTTTTTTAATTGGGTTGAAAACAGATGGGTGTTTTAAATCCATTAGTTTTTTAAAGAGGGTTGAAAACAGATGGATTAAATATATGGTGCGCCAGAGTTGCGTTCGAATCGGCATTTTATATCGACTCTACTGCAAATACGTACTCATTATTGAAAATTGCTAAAGTAATATGTTTGTATGTTTTGTTTTCGTTTAGGTTTTACCATCGACTACACAATACTGGCGTTGTGGCTACTACGAATATACTTTACATGCATATGTGGACATGGAAAATTAAGTTTTTTGTATACATACAGTAATCAAGCATGCAAAATGCATGCAAACATGGATTAATGTGTACGTTCTCAACAGCCCAGCTTTGTAGTCCTAGCACTTCGGTCCATAGCAAATTTTTTATCTATTTATTGTGCATGCAAGATATATTTTATAAGTTTTATATTTATTATTAATGCTATATGAGTATATCATATGCATAATTTATATAAAGGTTTTTATGGGTATATGTACGATATAAGATAACATAATAAATCCATGCACATGTGTAGAAATAAAGAAGAGCCTTTTTAAATCCAGGGTAAAGTATTCTATAAGATAAAATTAGCAAAAATTCGCTAAATTGAATACCAATTAGTCTTGAATATATACTCTGTAAATATTGATAATATGTATTTTGAGGGAATAATTTACATTTGTAACTATGCTGGTAAATTTAAAATCAGTGAAATTAATTGTTGTTGTGGCAACCACTTTCCAGCATTCAATATTGTTGCACAGCCTGTAATTAAATTATTGAAGAGTTCCGATCCAGAACTTGTGCACCATTCTGTAGGTTGTGCAGACTGAAATGCCAATGCGAAGGTCGTCTACCTAATACTCCGGGGGGCGACCGCGATTACGATGGCCAGGAGAATTATTTTACTGAATATTTAATTAATTAGCTGCTATCTGGTGACGAATCAGGAGCAGTTTTACATTTTTCGGTATTTAGAATGTAGGATTTATACAAGATCAATTTAAAGAAATGTTTAACTATGTAATATCACCACGAATATAATGCTTTAAATTATTCGGTATCAGTTACGCAAAAGAGGTCCACATTTTAAAGTCACAAGTCTATCAAAAACACTGTTAAGCTAAAATATTTACGATTTAGAAAGTACAAGACTTAAACTAAAAGGTTTCATTCACACAGAAAATACAAATGGCATATTAGACTTTCTCTTTATTTAAGAACACCAAGTAACCTCAAGAGTTTACGTTTATGAAATAATGAGTTATCATTCTTTCAACATAATTTTTTTTCAGCGAACTATGCTAACAATTACATTATTTCTTTAGTTCCTCGAATACACAGATTTTTTGCTTTTTATGCAGAAATAGCTTAAAAATATTTGAATAAGCTTAAACAATGATTTATTAGTCAAGCTCTATTAAATAGAATTTAAAGGTGATTTTAAAAGAGCTATAGTGCAATGTGCAATTTTGGGTATAAATTACCACATGTATATAATTGATACTCTTCTTACCTACATTTAAAATCACTCTTAGGAAACATCGCAGTCTTACATGTAATATTTATTAATGTTGGTTGATGTCTGTACTGAATTTAATAAAATGTAGTAATTTATTCGTATAAAGGAAAAATTAATTTTTGGAAATTCCTAAAGAAATTAATACATGCAATTTTTTAAAACTTTTTACAAGGAGTTTGTAAAATGCATATTATGCACGTTTGTATGAGTCGTGCAGTTCAATGTGTACTTCTAATGTCTTTTCGTCGTAAACGTGTGATACAATTCTTATTCATAAAGAATATTTTGTTACAAACAGTTGGAAGTTAAAGGGTTCAATGTTTATTTTTTGTGTGATTATGTTCTGGCTTTCAGATAAAAGAAAAATTATACGTGTAATCTTTGGTAGAATATCACGATATACTATTTAATTTGAAAAAAATATTTCCATAAAATGCGTTATTTTGCGAATTATTGCAAAGAAAAAACTGTTTTTGTTTTTCAAAAATACATGCTTTTGAAGAAAACTTAACAATCCTATTTTTTAACCAAATATATTTTAATGAATTACAGTTTCTTATAAATGAACCGAAGAAAACTTTCATAGCAGTTTAATTCGGAACGAAATAATGGCGAATAAGAACTACATATTTTTTCAGCGGATGGTACAGAAACGCAAGTTAGCAATAACATATCATAGAGATCTGATTTGCATTTGACAAAGTGCAGTAACAGCACAATTCCGGTATAATTAATTATAAATAAAATTTAAAGTCTGAAATAATTTATTGGTTTGTTCAAGTAGAAATTTCACAGGCAGTGTTCCTGAAACATGATTGGTATAGGATTAATTTTACACTGGAGAGCCAAAAAACAGGTATAGGCGTACGTACACAAACAACAGAGGTATGGAACCAATCAGAGTAGCAGGATGCAGTCGGCAGCGCCTATATAATACAACGAGCGTCTGGCAAAGTTGCTAGATAGGCTACTGCTGCTTAAATGGCAGGTTATCAAGATTTCAGTGAGTTTGAAAGTGGTGTTATATTCGGCGCACGAGAGATGGGACATAGCATCTTTGAGGTAGCCATAAAATGGACCCCATGGACCCTACATGTCAACAAGGGGCTTTTCAAGCTGGTGGAGACTCTGTCATGGTATGGGACGTGTGCAGTTGGCGTGAAATGGGACCCCTGACACGTCTAGATACGACTCTGATAGGTGACAGATACATAAGCATCCTGTCCGATCACCTGCACCCATTCATGTCCATTGTGCATTCCGACGGACGTGGACAATTCCAGCAGGACAATGCGACACCCCACATGTCGAGAGTTGCTACCAAGTGGCTCCAGGAAACTTTTCTGACTTTAGACACTTCCATTGGCCACCTAAATTACCAGACATGAACATTATTGAGCATATCTGGGATGCCTTGCAACGTATTGTTCAGAAGAGATCTCCACCGCCTCACACTCCTATGGATTTGTCGACTGCCTTGCAGGATTCATGGTGTGAAATGCCTCCTGCATACCTACAGACATTAGTCAAGTCCATGCCACGTCGTCTTTTGGCACTTCTGCATGCTCGCTGGGGCCCTACACGATATCACAAGATATTAGGCAGGTGTACTAGGTTTTTTGACTCTTCAGTGTTCATGTCAACTTATCCCCGAGAAATATGAACATTTGTTTGTTTGCTTCGCTTTTATTGAGGGCTGCAGCATACAATATAATTTTAGCAAACAAAATGATCAAAATTAAAGTAAATAGGAGTACAGGCAACTGCACTCTAATAAATAAACTACCTGCGTTGTTGTATACTCTTTTTTAACTTTTGCATAATAGTCAAATTTATTTAAACAGTTGTAAAAAATATATTACGAATGTGAATACGCATTATCTTAAATTTACATATTAAGTTATTTCACATAATTGCACCTCTTATACGCCAGAGATAGACAACTATAATATGCTCCTTTTAGCATTTACCAGCTACTAATATTGTATGGTGATATGAAGCTATGTCGTATTGAATGTATTTTTGTCTTCTTTGTTTAAATATCATTCCAAAAACTGATTTTGATGTTCGTGTCACACCACGTTTTTTGCATATTAAAAAAAAGCTATGCATCGACATATTATTTCAAAATTTGTTCCATTGTAGCAGTAAAATCTACATCGGTACAATTATTATACATTTTCCTAGTTTGAATATTGTCAAGTGTTGCTAACTACATGTTAAAAAATAACTTATTGAACATAAGCAACCTGGGCGCGCTTCTTCAAATAATATATAATTTTATGTGACAGATTTAAAAAAAATACAATTATTTTCTAATGACATGTTGCAAGTTAAATATATAGAACGATTTAGAAGTAGTGGTTAGGGGTTAGCTAAAGTTATGTTTTCATATTGATTGACAACAGCACGCTACCAAAAATGTCTCGACTTGCGGAGACTAATGCAAATACTTGGAAAAAAAGTGTCCTGCGCAAATTGCCTTCTTCAGAAAAAAAAATCACCTTTCTTCCACGATTTACTGAATTACTGTTTTGAATAACAATTATCCTCAAACTGCTTGTTAACTCTTGCCATGTATTAAAAATTATCTGTATCATTTACTATTTTTGTAATTAGTGAATTTTTTTTTTGAACTATGCCACATAACATACCTTTAATATACCTTAAAATTGGAGAAGTCTTCTTCTTGTGTCAGATTTCTCCCAGTTCCTTGTGAAAATACTATAATGCTACTCCTAGTATTGTATACAGAATGGTCTTGAACTACAGGTACAAACACTGTGAGGTGATTTCCGGTGCAAAATGGGATAGAGACCATTATACAAACAATGACGTACAGTAACTCGTAAGGGATGTAGCCACCCTTGAAAATCGACATTTTAAATGGTTATACCAGAAAATAATAAAACCTAAACTAGACGAAAGAGTGATTCTGTAAATTATGTTTTCTTTAAACAAGACCTGAAACCTGCGAACAGTTGTGGTGTACTATCATTTCCTATTGAGTCACTAGGGGTTGGTATGTTATTAGCCTACAAATGTGTGTCACCCCCGGGTATTTTGTAAAGACGTCATAATCATACATTACTGCACAGAAACATATTATCTTGATGTAACACTCTCAGTGGAACAGTGTCCGAGTCGATGGACAAGGTTTGTAAAGGTGCTTGTGGCTGCCTGCCAAGTATGCGACCATGTGGAAGTGAATATTTAAACATACCTTGCATATTATGTTTGTACTTATTATATTTAGTGATGTTTTCTATAGATAGCGTGGAATCATGTAAATATAAATTGTATTTTATATGCTAACTTAATTTATGTGGATATTGTAACTGATTGTATCATTAGTGAACTCAATTTATTTGTTATTTGTACTATTTTACCAACATGTCTATCCATGTATAAAGATCTACGAGATGAAAATAAATAAAAAATATATTAAAATAAGCTTGCTTAAGAATGCCCTATGCAGACACAGTTGTATTTCTTTTGTTTGCTTTTGTATACACCATTGGAATGCGTGCCTAATAGTTACGAAATTAAGTTAATAAAGGCAATTTTCTATGGCAAATATATAACATTTTGAGCCAAACACGAGCTTTTACGCCCAAATAAATGGAATTTCTCCATTTACTGCTAGCTGAAATGCGCCTCATTGGACCATGAGCGCACGTTGCGGTGGAAAGTTTTCCTATGCCAAACTCTCCCACAAGGAATATCATTTTGTTCCTAATCCGAGTAGAATAAAATATGGTCAAATTTTCCTTTCGTAACTACCATACATAAGTGTGCAAGGTCTATGTTTTGTTCCTTTAGGAAAAAAAAGTTTAAATAACAATTATGACAACAAGTGTGGAAGGGTGTTGTGTTTAGAGTAAATGCAAATTATAGCAGACATTATTTTAATGAATGATTTTTAAAAATATTTTAAGGTTTAGAGTGATAGATTATTATGCACGTTTGGACTTGGTGACCATATACAGGATAGTTTGGTTAATATGCAACAGCTGTGTAATGGCATAAGGAGTGTTCAAATTTACTGCCACATGCCTGGTTCACTTGCCTTCAGGGGGTGGAAACTTCATAGGCAGTATATGTACCTCTGTTTTAGTTAGGGAAAGAAACACTTGGCGCTAGCATCGCGTATTCGTTACTTGTTTTTTCCCTCCTTTATTTACAAATAATAAATGTAATGGCTGAAATGTGCATATATGTTTGATTTTGAAGTTAGTTAGACATGTGGTGATTACAGTGATTAAAATTGTGTATCTTAGCAACTGTTGTATGATGTAACAATTGTGTTAAAATTTCTTGCATTATCAAAATGCCCAAAACAGTTAAGTGGTGTGTGCCACAGTGTAAGTACAGACTGGGAACAGTACGACATACTTTTCCAATGTCTGAGAAAGAACAGTTTATAATATGGTTTGAAAGGATTGCAAATCCACGATTCGCTGAATTATATGACATTGTCATGTACAAAAACTTCCTTGTTTGCGACGATAATTTCAGTGACTATTGCAAGAGTGTGGGCACGAAGAGACGGAAGAAGTTCTCACTTCCAACTCAGAATTTACCAAGTGGTGCCTTTTGTCCAATGCCAGGAAACACAGTTTTTTCAACAATTTAACATTTTTCACTTATAAACAAAGCGGAAGTCAGTATCTCCAAGTATCAAGCACTGGTTTGAGGCATTTATCTGACAGACTACTGAATGATGGTTTCTAGTTGCCTTACGCAACTTTATCCAAGACTCTTGGAAAACTTTTTCTGCAGTGTGCGTGGTCATGGTTTTTGTAATGTCAATCCCACTTCTACAGGATTTGTTTCTGCTTTTAAGTAACTGGTTGACAGATTGAAGTACAGAAGTGATTCATTAAGTTCCAACTGTGAAGAAGATGACACAGAAGGAGGGAGCACTTGACGCCCTTAAAGGTTTTGTGCAGGCAGACGAGATTCCTGTAGAACAGCCCCAGGAGGTAGTTCGAGATGTTGTGCCACCACGGAAAGAAGTTGTTTCAGAGTCAAGAATTGCCACAGCAACATCCACCTACATAAGTGGTTTTGTAGCAAAGAAGGTATTTTCACTAACAAAAAATTGTTCTGTTTGCAAAGATGTGCTCATGACACACAGAAATGCCATAACATGAGTTTATACTAGCTATGCGATACTCACCAAAGGCACTATGCCTCCCACATACAACCTTTGTTTCTATATGTCACCAAATTATCACTATGATCCAAAACAAATTACCAGAGGTGTACTATATGCCTGGTGTAGCCAAAATATTGTGTGACTCTGCCTATAATATAGATTTATCTTCCTTGTGCTGCAGCAAACACAATGTGAAATCACTTGCAGTTAAGGCAGTTGTGAAACTCATGATTTATGCTTGGATTACTAATGTTAATTGGGTAATTATTAAGTTTAGGGGCTTTTCTGTAAAAATAAAAATAATTTATGGAAAATGGGGTAATTATTAAGTTTAGGGGCTTTTCTGTAAAAATAAAAATAATTCACAGAAAATTGTATATTTCCACTCTATTGATGATGCAGAACACGAATATACTAGCAGCATTAACGTCCAACTAATTTCGTAATATGTGCCCACCTAACCTACCAGAACCTAACCACACGATGGGTAAATCACTATTTTACATTTTTAATCTAACCTAGGATTGT